>CAUYRH010017906.1:0-144373 GCA_963574655.1 Perodicticus potto
GAGGCAGGAGACTCGCTTGAGCCCAGGAGTTAGAGGTTGCTGTGAGCTGTGATGCCACGGCACTCTATCCAGGGTGACAGCTTGAGGCTCTGTCTCAAAAAAAAACAAAAAACAAAAAAACAAAAAAACCAAACTCTTTTCCCTAGAGAAATAGTGCGGACATTGAATAGAATTAAACTGCTGTAGGGTTTTAAAGGCTATTGCTGAGATTTTATTTTCTTTCAACAATTAATAAGTATGTTCTTTACATTTACTTGTACTTGTCGATTTATGATAGAAAATTCCTGGCAAATATCAGATCAGCACCTGCTACACGGAGAACATGGAGTAAATTATGCCAACTGCGTTTCTAGGCACCAACACCAGAAGGCACCAAAACACTGCGGTTAGTGGTCTGCCTGCCAGCGTGCTCTGTGCACGGTGCATGGTCTGTGCATGTGGCTGAACTGAGGGACGGGCAGTGAAGGGAGAACTCCAGCTACCTTTGATTTTAGCTGTTGGTTAGACGCAGGGTGCATTGTTTTCTTTCTGCACATGAGAGGGAACTCTATAAGGTGAGCCCAAGAATGCATTTCCTTCCCCTTTAGTCTCTTGTTCTTGATGGCAAGAATTAGTGTTTGGGTGCCTGAGATGGGAGGAAAGAAATAACTGGCTGTTTCTATTTAAATTCATCACTGATCATGAAAATTAGGAGGGTGACAGGAAGTACACATTTACAGGTAGAGGCTCAGGGCTAGTTTACAAAGGATGAGAAGTATCCGTGCCTGAAAGGTAGTGGGGGAGGGAAATTAATTTTTAAAAACCCAGAAAAATAGAAGAACTATTTTTCTTCTTTTTCTCTGACGCCGTTCCTTTTGAAAACAAGAAATGGGCAAAAATTGAGATCGTACATTGTGATAAATGCCAAAGAGTTTAAGAAAAGCAGACTTTCTTGTATCATGCTGCTTTTTGAGTTAGAAACAGAGATCACTGCTGTGTTATTGATGGGAAAGGTGTGATAGAAAGCAGTCACAGCGTTGGGCTTAGTTCCATAATTGCTCTTTTCTTTTACAGGTATATTTAACAGTAAGGCAGCATATACACAGTAGATTGTTTCAGTGTTAAATTATTAAAATAGTGAGCAGCATCATAAATTGATTTTGTTTCTGACATTCAATGAGGCCATTTGACTTAAATCAAAAGAGCTTGTTGACCATTGATCACTGGTGTTGACGAGTTATGCTTGGGCTCTGGGTAGAATTGGGCTCTCTATTCTCTGAGGTTATCTAGAATTCTGTGGCCATCTGGTTTTACAAAGCTGAAAAACACTTGATAGCAATAATGGAAATGTTATACTGAATACTGATTTGTGTAGCAGTCTTAAGATGCCAACACTTAGGGAATAATTTGTTCTTTAATGACTGCTACATTGGACAGTCTCAGAAACAGTTTTTTAAAGAACAAAATATCAAAAATAAATTACTGTTTTATTTTCTGTTCACTAGACGATGTAAGAGAAAATGGGAGGCTCAGCGAGTAGGGCGGTGGCCCCATATACCGAAGGTGGCGGGTTCAAACCCGGCCTCGGCTGAACTGCAAGACAGAAAAATAGCTGGGCATTGTGGCGGGTGCCTGTAGTCCTGGCTACTGGGGAGGCGGAGGCAAGAGAATCGCTTAAGCCCAGGAGTTGGAGGTTGCTGTGAGCTGTGTGACACCACGACACTTTACCGAGGGCGATAAAGTGAGACTGTGTCTCTACAAAAAAAGAAATTATATATTCGTATAAATAAATGGGCTTATTGATTAATTCTCTTTTTTTTTTCTTGAGTCTTACTATGTAGGCCTTGGTAGAGTGTCGTGGTGTCACAGCTCACAGCAACCTCAAACTCTTGGTCCTAAGTGATTTTCTTGCCTCAGCCTCCCAAATAGCTGGGACTATAGTCACCCACCACAACACCTGGCTATTTTTTTGTTCTTGTTGTTGTCATTGTTGTTTAGAAGGTCTGGGCTGGGTTCTTTACCTGCCATTCCCAGTGAATGTAGCCAACACCCTAACCACTGAGCTTTGGGCACTGAGCCAATTTATTCATTCTTAAAGAATTTACTTCTTCAAGAAATGTAATAGTTGAGAATCTTGACTAAACATACATAAAGGGATGATGTGTTTTAGATACCTATTACTTGTAAACTTATACCATATGAACTTTTTCACATTTATTACCAATAATACAAAAACTCTCAAAATTTTGCAGTGTCTCCATGGTTTTCTATAATACATAATAGCAACAACAAAAGAAACCCAAACTAGTGAAGAAGGATAGGAAAAATTATTTTTATCAGATAATACCTGTTTCTGCAAATTTTAGAGAGAAGGTGAATGATGACAACATAACAATTACTTTAGTTAAGATTAAAACAACACGATTCCTACTTAATAATGAAGAAATGTTTTCAATTTTTTTCTGTCTTTTCTTCAAATGACTTAATAATTTGGCAATTTCTAAGAGTTAATATTCAATACAACTTTATATGACCACCAATAAAGAAAAACATCTTCATTTTTTTTTCAGTCTGCTCATTTGAGGGCCAATTTCTTATGGCAAGTCTTTGAAAAGATAAATTTTTTTCAGATGGCTTCAAACTCATCAACTTGTTATTCTTGTAAATACAAGTAGAAATATAACTATAATTAGTTTTATAATATTAAATTAGCACACTTTTGATTTTTATTCAAATTAGCTTCTTCTTTTGTTATTTATTAGGCTTAATAGTTTTATGAGCATATAAATTACAGAGAATATATTTTATTTTCCTAAGCCAAAGGAGAATTTCAGGGCCTACTAAAAGGTACCCAAATAAGTATTCATTGTATTTTACCTCTCCTTATTACTGTTTTATATAATGGTTTCATGATTTAAAATATATTTTTATAGATTAACATGAACTATATACAAATTTATCCTTAAATTTTGGCATTTAAACATGGAAGTCATTGTCAAGTATCTGTGAGTCATTTCGTTGTTAGAATCTTTAAAAGGTAGTGAATTGTGAGAACATCATGGTAACAGAAAATAAAATTTGCATGTGGTATTGTGAAAAGGGAAATTGAAATGGTGGGTAACATTTAAATAAAAGGCTCATACAAGTTTATCCCGAAAGATTTGAGTATCTGTCTTTTAGGGCTCTTCTTAATTTGGGTAAGTGGTTTGTGAATAGCATATGAACTATAAGCATGGGTGAATAGAAAAGGATCTTGAGAGAAGATGAATAATGTATGCATGCCCACAATGAAAATTCATAAAACTACAAACATTTATGATGGAATCCTCAGGGACTCAGCCTCCCAGGTGGTCTGGAATTTGTTCAGTCTGACATCTAATTTTGTTAGCTCTGATAACAAGTCTACAATGAATACATTAATGAAAAGCTGACAGGAAATAAAGCTAAAACTATCATACCTCTCAAATAATCTCATACAAGAGATGGTACAACCACATTCCTGTTACCCCAATTTTAGTTAGCTACTTTTAGTGAAGCTGGCCCTTAGTGAAAGCTTGCCCACAGAATCAAAAATATTGGAACACTAGTAACAAACAGGAATTTAAATGCTGCGTTATTTCCAACACTGGCAGTGTTTTGAATTAGCATTATTTTCATTATCATCCTTACTATTATTTCACAAGCAATAAAAGGATAGTCTCTAGAGCAGGGTCAGAATGAAGTCCAGAGCTGAGATAGAAACATGATTTTCGTACGTGCTCCTTGAACCTGCTTTTGTGAAGAAAGTTTGGCAAGGTCTGTGTTCTCCTGGGACCATGATGGGCACTACCACGTTCACCCCGACTCATCACGCTTCCTTTCAGATATTGCCACAAGAAACTTAAATCATAAAATGAGCATATGTGCTATGAATTATAAAGTAACAAGTCTTATTTCCATTATTTACACAGCAAGTTCAGTACTATACTGAGATTATACCATATTTTATATAAGTTACTCATCTGTGCAAAAATATACTTTTATGTCCCCCTTTACCAATTTTAATTAACTTGAAAACTAACACACCGTATTCTCATTGAAATTCATTTAATGTAGCAAATTCTCCAGATGCATTCTTTTGGTTGCCACGCAACACTTTAAACCACGAATTCTTAGGGTTTGGGTTAATCTATCTTAATAATGACCTGAGTTCTTATTAATATTAACAATGAGAACATAATAGAATCTGTCTTAGGAACTGAAGCAGGGAAAAAACGAAGTTAAGAAGACTAACATTTGTCGCAGGGTGCCAAAAATGTATATGCATTTTAAGAATGGACAAAACTGTATTAAAATTGTAATACTTGATATGTACCAATAACATTTGTTACCTTGTATATTGATGGCATCCTGTGTCTCTTGTAATGGTAGAAGTTAAATGTGACTTAAGTATTTCAATTTGAATAGTTTTTTTCCTTTATAATATGCATATACTTTTTTTGTACCCTCTGTATTTTTTTCATCTTGGGTAAGTTGTAATATTTTTGAGGAATTTTGACTCACATGTAACATTTATGTGTGCGTAACTGTTCTTAGTATTTCCTTTTTATCCTCCTGCTGTTTGTGTGGTCTGTAGGAATAGCTCCTACTTCATTTGTATTTTCTCTCTTGCTCTCTTTTTCTTTTTAATCTTTGACAGACTTGTGAAAGAGTTGTCAATTGTATTGATTTATTCAACGAATCAGTTCCTTATCATATTGATTCCTTCTTGCTTTTCCACATGGTGTGTGTGGGTGTTCCTTGTTCCCACCAGGTGGGGTGGGAGCTACCTCTCCCCATGTGGTCTTCTGTGAAGTGGTGGCCTAGCTCCCACTGGGTGATGGTTACAGTTCTGACTCTCAGGAGGCCTCCTCTGACACTGCCCCAGCAAGGAGGAGCTCATCAGCTCCTGATGGGGGAAGAAGTTCAGACTTGCCAGTTGGTCTGTAGTGACGCCATGGAGAGGATCTTATAACTGGCCAGCAGGGTAGAAGGTCCTGGCTCCCTAGTTGACCTTCTCTGAAACAGCTCTGGCAAGGGTGTTGGGCCCCACTTCCTAGCTTCAGTAGGATGGACATCTAAGTTCTTGGTCTTTGCTAGAATAGCGGGGAGGCACGATCTTTTCTTATTGTCTTTAAGTTTTCTGTCTTGCTAGGCTGCCCCTTTTCTGGTCCTTTGGTTAGAGAAAGCAGAGATTTTATTACTGTGCTTTTTTTTGTGCACCTGTAGGTGTTTCCAGGTTGTTGGGTCTTCTTCAGCCCCACATCTGGGATATATAAGGCTACAGGAAAGCCCACGGAACTCACAAATGTGCTGGTTCTTGAATCTTGAGAATGCTGGCCTGTCTTCCACTCTGTATCTTTCAGAAAGTCATCTGTGTTTGCTTTAAATATAATGTCCAGGGTTTTTATTTGTACTGAACAGGAGGAATAGAAGAAAACATGTTTGTTCCATGTTCCCAGAAGCACAAGTCTGTCTTGAGCACACATTTTCTCTGCTAGGGGAACTTGGTCTTAGATCTCTACTTGACTGATGTCTTTCCCTGACAAAATTGCTGGCAGGTGAAATATTTCTTGCATCATATCAAAACAATCAAACCAACAGAAACAATAAGAAAAACAAATCCTTCCTGAAATTACCTTTCTTTTCATTTTCCATGAGCATATGATTTTCAAGTGCACAACCTTTTTCAGAACATCAAGTTTGTGTGCAAGAATAATTTTGCTCATTTGTATTTAGAGGCTAAGATTTCTCACAAATCACCAACTTTGTTATAGTCATTTTACCCAAATTATCCAATCAGGATATTGGATGATACTCTAATATGATGGTCATTAACTGAAGTCAACTTTGCCTCTGAAAGGATATTTAACAATGCCTAGAGAAATTTTTGCTATTCAGAGATTCAGGTGAGAGTGTTTCCAGCATTTAGTGGTCAGAGGTCAGGAGTGCTACTAAACATCCCCTAAAACACAGCACATCCCTTCACAATAGAGAATTACCTTGTGCAAGTGGTCAGTAGAAACATCAATGTAGCAGTGTCAGTAGTCCTTAGTGAAGACACCAGTACTCTGCAGCAAATAACAGGTGGAAACGGCTTAGGAGGGAGTGTAGCTTTTAATTTATATGAGACGATTACTAGAGGTGCTGGGGTGTCAGAGTGTCAGAATTGAAAACATAATTATGTGAAAGGAAGCAATAGCCTAATCATGTAGATTGCATGAATAATAATGTGCACAGCAAGAGAGTTTGTATAGCAAAAGGGATTCTCACACATTGCTAATAGGAATGCGAATTGGTACAAACACTTTGAAAAATTGCCTGACAGTGTCTAGTGGGGTTGATGATGCACAGATCATAGGACCCATAATTTAAGAATTAGGAATACAGCCTAGAAATGCTTGTACATAAGGAAACTCATAAATAATGCACAAAGCAGCATTTTTCATAATAACTGTTAAAATCTGGGAACAATAAAATTCCCCTCAACTGTGGAATGTACAAGGCCTGACAATTAAATTCGCAAACTCATACTGTACAACATGCTACACACCTCATTGCTGAATATCACTGCAGTCCCAGTTACTCCCCTTGGGAAGCTATGCATGACTCTGGTGACTAGTCCACCCTTGAAAGCAATTTTGGAACTGTTTTTCTGAAATGACCATTGGAACTGTCATTGTATGGCACACACAAACACCCAACAACAATAATGAACACCTCTCAGCAAGACACTGCCACAAATCAACACGAACACAGCTGCGAGACACTAATATGCCAATTGCACAAACCTCAGTGAGAGAAAAGAAACCCATATTTAGAAAATATATACAGTATGATACTATTTATAAGAAGTCAAAACACTAAAAGACATGAGACCTGACAATTAATTTCATGAACTCACCATCATGCACTGACATTGGCAGCACCATATAGACAATTCAGTAAAGTTACATAACCTCAGTATATTAGCTAATAAAAAAGACAGAAGCTCCTTACCTCATGAAGCTATGAGACTATAAGCAAAACTCATAATGAATATGTAAAGTGCTGGGTATAGTATTAGGATATAGTAAATGCATTGAGAAAAATCAGTAAAAGAGAACTAGAGTGTTGACTGGGAAGGTTTAAGAAGCAGAATTATAAGTTAGATGATTAAAGAAGATGTCACTGAGAATGTGACATTTAAAAGAAGAACACAGAACTGTGTAGATATATGTGAACAGAGTACCTCAGACTACAAAGTAAGACGGTAAAAACTACAGCTGAAAAGGTTTTGGAAAAGACATGTTCAGTTTTGGATAAGTTGGGTTTGAGTCACCTGTCAGACATCACCTGTCAATCATCTGTGGAGATTTGGCCTTGGCAGTGGTCATAAGAGACTGGATTTCAGCAGGCATTCAATTTGAGAGTCTTTGGCATTTAAATTATGTTTCCAGCCATGCTGCTAAGCGAGCTCTCTGTTGCAAAGTGTGTGGCTAGAAGGAAACAAAAGCAAATGTTGCATCCAGGAGGCCAAACAGAGAAAGTGTTGGAAAAAGAAAGTGTTTAATGGAGTCAAGTCTTGCTGGTCAAGACATAGCAGGAATAATGACATTATAAGATGAAAACTTTTGAAAAATGTTATAAACGTGCTTGCAGATTTAGAGAAAAACATATGAGAAATAGAAGATATGACAAAATATAGAATTTATAGAGATGAATAATGCAGTTTATCTTAGAAATTGAATGTGTTTTACACTATATAAAAGACTTCAAAATAAAGGAATATTGGACTTTAGCACATACAGTAGGACTACGCAAACTGAAAAAAGAAGAAATGAGTTGAAATAAAGACTCTCAGTGTCCTGTGAAACAAAACCACTGGTCTAGCATACGTGCAATTGGAGTCTAGGAAGAGGTGAGTGGAAGGGGGAGACACTTCTGCTACTGTCCCATCACAGCGGGAGGCAGTCACTGAAGCCTTTCCCCTGGAGTAATTTTCATTCTTGAGTTACACACCAGTCTGTTTCATCTCTTTAACTTAAGCTTCCGAAGTGTCTCCTTGGAACTCCTCTCATCAGGTTTGAGGAGGTGTGAGGGAGGCAAACACATAGAAGATTCTTTCTAAAGAAGGCTAAATTAATGCTTATGCAATAACAAATGTATGGATGTAGTATACATATAAAGATTTGTGAGATTTGCTAATCACCATATACTTTAGCAATTAATATTTTCTTATGATTAATATATATTAGATAATAGAAATTGTCAATGCAAGTAAGTATAAAGTATTTAGAAAACAGTCAAGGAAAATGTAAAGCAAAAGCCATAAGATTGTCTATTGGATCTTTCCATCCCCTACCCATGATATCTTCTCTGTGTATTTTTCTGAACCTTGCCTTAATTGCTTAATTGTGATACTCTATGTGATATTGTGATATTGCATGAGTGTTTTTCCTGCAATACTACGTCAGGTGCGTGACTTTTTTTTTAGTTCTTCTAGTGGTTGCCTTTATGTCATAATTTAATACACCTAACCTCTTCCATTCTTTATCTATTATAGATGGACTCTCTTGCCTCCCTGTGTTTTCCTCTCAGTTTCATATTCTACTTCTGAGTAACATTTTAACTCTTTCTTTCATGTCCTTCCTTCTCTAGCTCTAAATAATATGTGCAACCTTCTCTCTAAATATCTAATTTTAATGTTTCCTTCTTATAAATTAATATTAGGAAATAAATGAAGACAAAGAAATTAAAAGACTTTCCAATATTTTAATTTTCACTCTTTCCTCATCTTCAACATTCAATTGCTACTTTAACATTTTCAAGATTTATATTAACTTATCAATTCAGATTTGACACTTCTTCAGGCATAGTGCTTTAAAAACTAAAAGTTCAGTGCTTTACACTTGTCCTTTTATCATGGTTTCTTATTTTTTTGTTGGCTAAATTCCTTCATACACTTAGTAATTTCTGCTATCATGCTTGATAGACTTCCTGAGATCTTTCATATTTGAGAATATTTGCCTATTAGCTTATTATGAAATGACTAGTTTTAATAACATTGGGCCAAACTATGTTTACCTTGACACTTACTGGATATTGTTTCATTTTCTTTTGATTCTGCATGCTATGGAGAAATTGTGTGTCTGATTTTCTCTCTTTTGTAAACAAACCTTCCTGCAAGATGTCCAAAGAATTCTTCCTTTTTGTATCATTATTTACTCAAAGTTGAAGGATTTTTTGATTTGCAGATTCAGTTCTTTATGTTTTGCAATACATTTTTCTGTTCCATTTGTTGGCCTTCTTTACTTTAGAGTTGCTTATATTTTATAAATTATAGTTGTAAAATTTTATTTTATTTTATTTTTATTTACTTTTTTTTTTTTTTAAAGACAGAGATGCACTCTGTTGCTCTGGTTGGAGTGCTGTGCCATTAGCTTAGCTCACAGCGACCTCAAACTCCTGGGTTTAAGTGATACTCCTACCTCAGCCTCCCAAGCAGCCAGGACTACAGGCACCCACAAAACCCAGCTAAGTTTTCTATTTTTAGTAAAGATGGGGGTCTAGCTCTTGCTCAAGTTAGTCTCAAACTCCTAAGCCCAAGCATCCTTCCACCTTGGCTTCCCAGTGTGTTAAGATCACAGGTGTGAGCCACCACGCTCAGCCATAAAATTTTATAATATATAGTTGGGATTTTTTCCATTTTTTAAAGAATATAAAAGTATAAGTTTATTTTATATTAGAGAAAATGAAGAGAGTGGGAGGAAGAGATGAGAAAGAGAGAGAGCAGAGAGCTGAGAGCAGGGAGCAAGAGAGGGGAAATTGAGGGGAGAGAGAAAAGGAGGGAAAAAAGGAGCAAGAGGATTACGTGGCATCCCAAAGAAAGGAAGAACACAAGCCTATTTTTTTCATTTTTATCTGACTTTCATATCTACAAACATCTCTATAATTACTTTGTTTCTTTTTTAATCTATATTCCTTATTATTACTTCATGAGCTAGTGATAAATGCTTTATTTTCAGCTTAGTTTCTCTTATTTTTACTGTTCTTAATTTATAATTTATGTAAGGATTTTGCTTTATCATTTTTTTGTCTACTCTGAAATATTTTTAAAAATATCATTCTTTTATTTCATCATCTTATTTGTTTATTTTTAAGTTATTTTATATGAGAAAGCATTTACAGAGGCTTTTTAGGGCATGATTAAAGATTTATTGGGAAGGAAACAAAGATTTTTGTTACAAATTATTTTAAAAGAAACATTTGATAATTTAGGCAGAGGATGACTGAAGAGTATATTGAGAAAAAAAAGCATATTTCTTAATATTAGACAAGATGATACCATGATGCTAGCCCTAATCTAATAATCTCATTGATATGTCATAGGTAATTCATAAATATCAGCTCCCTTTCTTTTCTTTCCTTCCTTTTCTCTTATGACTTTCACCTTTCCCCAAAGTTGTAATAATTTTTACTGACTATTGTTTAAGGGACATGATAGAGCCCTATGCCATCTAAAATGGCCTGGGTGTGGGAATTTTCCATGTAGGATTTCTTTATAATCAGCCATTGATTGAATGTTGAATCCTATAAATTCAACCACCCATGGTAGAAAACAATTGAATGTTTACAATTTATTTATTATTAAAAGAAATGAATTTGTTGAAAACAATTGAATGTTTACAATTTATTTATTATTAAAAGAAATGAATTTGTTGAACTGTTAAACAACTTTTGCTAAACAAACTCTATAGATGTATAATACCCTATATATGTGTTTTCTTAACTGGAATATATAGATGCATAATGCTTGCAGTTTAACAAAATTCAATAATTTGCTGTATATATGGGTGACATTTAATTTATTAATCTTAGATAATAAAAAGTTAAAAATAGCAAAATCTCTTCTTTTTTTTTTTTGTTTGGCCATCTGGATATTTATGGTGGCAAACAGCTGTCCTACTAAGGACTGATATGGGGTTAAGTGGTATTAAGACATTGATCATTAGTTTATAGTTGAATCGCTATTATAATAAATTATTCTCCCTGGCTTTCTAAATTAGGGACTGCCTTACTGCTCTAGTGTCTGAATAGGTGAATGTTTCACATGATTGATTAATGCTCATGTAATCATATAAATAGTCCAATAATCACTTGTAAGGTCTTTAAGTGCCCTGAGGATCAATAGTAACATTTTATTGCCAGATAGATAAACTGTTCTACTTAAACTCAACCATCTATTCTTCAAATCAGCCCACAGCCAAGACATAGAATAAGAAGCTTGTTCCAGGTATTAAAATCAATAAAGTTCATTTAAAAGATACATTTTTGCTGAGTTGAAAAAAGTAATCTTAAAATAATCAAATTACCAAATTATTGATTTCATTATAAGTTAAAAAAAGACAAGATATAAGAAAATACAGAGGTCAAAAAATTATGACATTGTTTTACGACTTATTTGTTTTTAAATGTTTTTCTCAACTCAATAGATTATTTAGAAAAATAATATTTCTAGCTGAATGGCAAGTTGGTACTGATCCAAGGTAAAAACTACGAGGAAGCACCTGGAGATGCCTTATTTTAGATCAAAACATGGCTGTTTCTATCTCTAGATCTAATATGTCTATCTATATGAATGTTTACATATCTATGAATTATTAATATGCTAAATAAATCAACTCTATTTTAAACATAGCTTAAATAATGTTTTACTAAATGGCCTACTTAAATAATCAGGTTGAAGAGTCAGTCTCACCAGTAAGAATGTTCCCTTTCTAGAAAGTTGTTCTTTCTAATGGAGTTTCACCATAAGCCTTTAATATAGGTTGGTTGGGTGGAGGAAAAAAAGTAACAGTTTACAGGAATTCAAGATAAATGACAATGAGGAGTGAGGGGAAAGTCAATATCGTGGACATTCTTATGAAAGTCAAAAGATAATTTTTCTAGAGATTAGGAACTAATTAGTTTTTAGATTATAACTTTGTTTTTTTTTTTCCTTTAATGGGTAGGCTATATAATCCATTATCATGTAAAAGTGAACTAATTTATAACCTGCTAAATGTTTATCTTTGTAATTTAGATTTCTCAGAGTGAAGTGATTAATAATGCCTCCTCTGAGTCATGCAGCCTGGGTGGAAAACTTGGTTGCATCATAATTAAGAAAAATTATCCGAACCCATCCAAACTTGAACAAGATAAAAGGCTGATTGCTTGAAACACTCATTTATTTTAGAGCATTTGCATAAAACAGCTTTTCCTACACATAAATCATTCCTCCTCAGAAGGGCTTTGGAAATGAAATTTGTAGCATAGAATATTTGAATAATAATAAATGAAATGTTTCATATTACTATTATCATGCTGATGATTTGCATTCATTAAGGTTAGAGATTAACATACAGAAAAGCATAAAGTGTTATAATTTCATAGTATGATCGAGAACATTGGAGGTATTAAAGGTTCTAAAGGTGTTATGGCTTATTGCTCTGTAGAAATGTAGCCAGTTTTATACTTTTACATGTAATTTAGTCCCTTATTCAGGTATTCCTTTCTTATTTGACTGTGTTCCTGAAACATTCTGCTATACAGGCCATTTGCCTTTTGTCTCTTCCCTATTGTTTCCTTTATTAATGAGTTAAATAAAACTTGGAAAAAATTTTTCTCTTAGAGATAGGGTCTTGCTTCATCACCCCTGCTGGAGTGCACTGCCTTGATCATAGCTCACTGTAGTCACAAACTCCTGGGTTCAGGTGATTTTCCTGTCTCAGCCTCCTGAGTAGTTGGGACAACAGGCACACACCACCATGCTAGTGTTTTTACTTTTTTTTTTTTTTAATAGAGATAAGATATCAGTATGTTGCCCAGGCTGGTCTCAAACTCTTGGCCTCAAGCGATCCTCCTGCCTCGGCCTTCCAAGGTGCTGAGATTATAGGCCTGAGCCATTAAACCTAGCCAAGAAGCTTTAAAAAAACAAATGTTCCAGAAACTTTGAGAAATGTTTAAGAAACATTTGCCATTGACTTGTGACACACAGAGAAAGCCTCTGTGTTTCCCATGGCATATGCTCATTGCTTTGGTTTCCTAGGGCTGTGTAACAAGGTACCACAAACTTAGCAGCTTCGAACATTTGAAATTTATTCTCTCACTGTTCTAGAGCCTAAACGTCCAAAATCAAGATTTCAATAGGGTTGCATTATCACTGAAGGCTCTGGGGAGGATCTTTCCTGCTCCCTTCAGAGCTTCTGGTGTTGCTGGCGATCCCTGTGTCTTTGGTTTGTGGAGGCATCACTCTAATCTCCCACTTTTTGGTTATGTGGTGTACTCCTTCCGTGCCTGTGGCCTTGTGTTCTGATTTCCCTCTTCTAATAAGGACGCTAGACTCTAGATTAGAGCCAACCCTATTCCAGGATGAGCTCATGTTAATTGCTTTGTTCTCTTTGACGAACTCTATGAATGAGATTTCTGCACTCCTGATATCTAATTCTTCTCTTCTTATTCTTTCTTTTCACCATCACTTCACCAAAATTGCTCTTGTTAAGGTGAATAATGATTTTTATGTTGCTGAATTCAATGGTTAATTCCTGGTTTTCATTGTACTTCGACACTTTGATCAATGATTTCTCTTTGAAATGCTATTTTTTCTCTATTTTTGAGACACCTTAGTTGTTTCTCTTCTTCCTTTTACTCTCTAATTACTTCTCTTACAGTGATTTCCTCATTTCCCCAGCCTCTGAGTGTTCAAGTGCTCTTGGGTTTCAGTTATGATTCCCGTAGTTTTTTTAATGTCATGGTTTCCCAAGGTGATCTCAATCAGTCTCTTGGCTTTAAATACTTGCAATCTTAAACCTTTAAAGGTTTGTAAAGATGATTCCCAAGTTTACATTGCCAACCTTATCTGCACTTTTAAAAAGTCAATTTTGAAGTCAATATTCTATATACTAATATTTTGACCTTCTGTTTCCTCATATTAAAATGCAAATCATATAAGAGTAAGAATTTTGGACAGTTGTTTTATTGTCTTGAAAACATCTGATGGGCATAGTGGATGCTAACAAAATATCAGCTTACTAACTTACTGAATTAATGAATGTTTATTATCATATTCTGCTTAAAACAGCAGACTATATACATATTTATAGAATACCATTAAAGCAACAAATAATACAAAGTCTGTAGTTTTGCATAAAGAGAAATGCTGCTTTTAGGGAGGAAGGTTTTGGTGAAACTGTTCTCTCTATGCCAAAAACATCTTCTTATTTCTTGTCTGGGGCCGACATACTGACTGTCTTTCTGGTTATATTCTCTGGAAGGATTATAAAACATTTGAAACATCACAAAAAATTTGAGAAATAATACAACTGCTAATTGATAGTATGACCAGCATTTTAAAACAATAGTGGCTGAAACAGACTTTCCTATGATTGTTTCTGAGTAGCACCAAAGCTTGAATAATTAAGGACAGATAAATTTTGGAGGAATAACTGCTTTTCATTTCTTTGTGCACCAAGTTCTTTATTAGCCTACAAATTTACATCTAGATCTAATATTATCTCTAGCTTCAAAATTAATCTACTAATGATATTGGTGAATTTTTGAATATCATGGTTAATAGCACCTCTGCAAAATAAAATAAAATAATTAAAAAAAGAGAAAACTCGACCATAGTTAGGAACTAGTCAATATGGAACCAAGCAGGATAAACTATAAAACATCCTAAAACTTACCATTCTTCCCCATTTACTTAACACTCATTAAAGATGGAAATGGATTACTATGGTTTGATGCCTACATCCAATTAGCAATTTGCTAGTGGTCAGTTTGGGGATCTTATTCTGCATCTAAGAGGGTCCTGAGTAGGTAATGGGCCTCAAGTGACTACTGATGAAATAGATATATTTATAGTGAGAACAAAGAGATCATCCCAGTAATATCATAATTAATTAATTTCCCAGGTAGTTCATAAACTTTTTTGTGTGTGATGATTGTGAGAGAGATTGAGAACATATTTCAATAAGTTTGTCACTATATTAGGGATAGAATCTACCCGAGGAGCAGATGATTTATGAGATTAATAACAATAATTTTGAAAATAAATTTTTTTAAGCAATGATAATGGGTAGAGAAAAATCTTCAGAAATGCTTATATTATTTATATTATAAAAAAAAATCTTTCGAGAAACCATTGCTATTTAAGAAACAAGTTTGGGATTAAAATGTTAAGGCATCAGCAAAGACTATAACAACAAGAGAAAAAAAGGATAATGTGTTTAAAAATGTTTTAAATATATCTTAAAGGAATAGAATTTGGAAAACAGTGTTGAGTCTTCCTTATTTCTTGTCTGGGGCCCATATACTGAATTACATACAGTTTTAGCAGTTCTTTAACGAATCTTTTAGCCAGAGCAATTTGTGCTTCAAAATAAAGAACGATGTTCAGACTGCAGACTCTGCCTGACCTGCTTATTATGCACCAGCTGTTCTATAGAAGGTAGAAACAAGCAACCTTAGTCTCCTGGAAGTCTGAAGCAATGCAGTCATGTCCTGGTGCAAGACATTTTAAAACAGCCTTTTCTGTTTTCAGTCTCTTTAATGTGCATCTGTGGATTGATGCATCATTCCATTTATCATAAAGTTCAGGGCAAGCGTTGTGTGAAGTTTATTTGGTACAGATGGAGTCCCGGTGTTCTTGAGATTGGTGCCTCTTAGATACAGTATAAAGCAGCATGAACTGACTATAAAGTACACCATCTAAATAGGGCTGGGACCAACTTTGCATAAATCTGCTTGCTTTAAATTTGATGTTATTTGCCACTCAATGTTAAGAGTCTTGCGGTTTCTAGCTTCTTCTTATATGTTTGGAATCTCTCTACTGGCAAGAGCTTAGTGAGACCTCCAAATCTGGAGGTGTAAGCACCTGTAACTCTGTGCACACTTCAGTCTTTTCATAAAAACCTATGACTGGGGTGATGCCTGTACTTAGTGGGTAGGGCGCCAGCCACATACACACGGCTGGCGAGTTCAAACCCAGCCCTGGCCAGCTAAACAACAATGACAACTGCATAAAAAAATAGCTGGATGTTGTGGCAGGTGCCTGTAGTCCCAGCTACTTGGGAGGCTGAGGAAAGAGAATTGCTTGAGCCCAAGAGTTTGAGGTTGCTGTGAGCTGTGACGCCACAGCACTCTACCGAGAGGGCAACATAGTGAGATTCTGTCTCAAAAAGAAAAACAACAACAACAACAACAAAAAACTCTGTGACTGGTTTGAGGTTGTCAACCAATGTGAGCTATTAGCACATAAAGGCAAGATCACAACTTACCCACTTCGACAGCCCTGCCTCCTTGCTGTGTGGTGGTTGTTGCAAGAACTCAAATGTCTGAAAAATCACACTGGCCTAATAGATTGTTGAAGTGTGTTTCATTCCATAAAATTTACTAAAATACTGAATACGATTGTGAGAGCTCTGATCCCTGATTTTTTAATCATACTCTTTTGTTCCAATTTTTTTCCATATGTGGAGTTGGAAAGCAAATAAACTCAAGAATAATAGACAGTAACTCCCTATCATGATAATCAAAATAAATTAGTGGTCTGGAACTTAGTCAAACTCTTCAACTCCAGTAAAAAAAGTATATCTGTTAACATTTTTTCCTCTGAGAAAATATGTTTTTCTTTTCCCTCACATGCTTGCTTGGTTAAGAATTTGCTGCTGTGGCATTTTAGCTCAAAAGTCGTGACATATGGAGAGGGCTCAGACATGCCTATCCTGGTATTTTTGGACTCTTCTCACGGTTAACTCATGGAACCAATTTTTCAGTTTATAATTTCACTGCTGATTGCCTTCTACGCGAAGGAAAAAGGCCACCAGAGATTACGATAATGCTGTTAAATGAATTAGCATTTTACTTATTGTAATAGTATCTACAGAGTTTTTAACTGCAAGCACTGCTGATACATTATTATAAATGACCTTATATACATGTCATTAGCAACGTCACCTACAGTTTCTAATACTGAGTCCCATATTTGTTTGCCTCCTTAAGTCCCTACTCTGAAATAACAGCTCCTATCTTGAGCTTACACATATGCTTTGTTTTCTCTAAATAACATGAAAATAACTATATATATGGTAGGCAGAATAATGCCACCCCTAACACATGTCCATCTCCTAATCTCTGTCAGCTGGGATATGTTTTGATATGTGAAAAGGGAGAATTAAGTTTGCAGAATGTGATAAATTTGTTACTCAGTTGACTTGAAAATAAGATTATTTTAGATAATGTGTTGAGCCCAATGTAATCACAAAGAAAGATGAGAAAGGAAGGCAGAAGAGGAAGAAATGAAGATGGGACAAGAAAAATAGATGGGAATGTTGTGATACCGGCGTTGAACATGGGCAAAGTGGCCAAGAGTTGAGGAATTCAGGAAAAGGTACAGAAATGAATCCTCCCCCGCGACTTGATTTTAGCCCAGTGAGATCATTTCATACTTTTGACCTCCAGAACTGTAAGATAATAAACTCATGTTGTTTTAACCCGTGGAATTTGTGGTGATTTGTGAGAGTAGCAGTATGAAACACATACATTTTTATTTAGTCACATTTCCTTTTTTTACAAGGATTTTATACTAGAAAAAGTTTTATTTTGTATTTCCTTATGATCAAGAAGTTCTATTTTTGATTTTTCTAAGCCTTGCTCTATTCTCTCCCTGAGAACTGGGACCCCAAACAATTAATCATGTCACTTTAGTTATTTTTCCTTTGTAACACCAATAAATACATAACACAGATTTGTTTTTAGCCAAAAATTGTGTGGCTCTAGGGGCAGGACATAATTATAAAAGGGACTTTCTCTAACAAATGCAATCAGTGTAACCTAATTCTTTGTCCCATTAATGAATCCCAAACAATAAAAAAAAAAAATTGGCTCATGATGACAATTTCGTCCTCTACTTTGAAGTACGAAGACCCAGAAATTATCTGTAGATGAAATGTTTCCATCGAAAGTACAAGTAAGGTGTCTATTTCCCTTCCCACATCCTTGCAAAATTATAAAAATCAAGAACTATTTCAACATACATAAATTTATGATTTTTCTCAGAATTGCAAACTTTCCTCAGATAAAAGCACTATCAAATTTTAAAATACATAAAGATTTAATAACAATGTTTTATAAACCAACTTCACCCTCTTTGTATAGGTGGTTACATAGAAATAGAAAGCTTCCAGAATTCATGGCAAGCCTTTTAATAAGGGGACCAGAAAAGAATAATTTAATGGATTTAAATGAATTATTTCTTCTTACGAATTAAAAGAATATTTTCTTTCTTACCTTTTTATGAGGAGAGTGCTTTTCCTTTGCCAGACTGTGGTTCATCTAAAAGGCCTTCACCAGATAGCAGGTAAAACCTCAGGCAGACTTGTCCTAGCCATTTGTTAACTGGCACGTCCTTCTACAAGGGGAATCACCACGGTGAGTTAAAGAGGAGCAATTGTCTGACTTTTTCTAGTGCTTTAATCTAGCTCCTAGCAAAATATTTAATAAATAAAGGTTTTGTAAGTCTTTTTTTAAAGACAATTCATTTTATTGCTATCAGTTTCAAAATAAATGACTCCTTCCAAACCCAATAGCATAGCTGGCTTGCACCAAAATTCACTGGATTGAATCCATAATTTAGACTCATGCTCCCCCCCAAAAAAGAAAAGTAGAATTGATATTGAAGGACCCCATCCTTTCTGCTTTGAGAATGATGCTGGAGGGATTGCTTTCTGTCTTAATTCAAGGTAGGATTTGAGAGCTGGCTTAGCATTTGGGCAAAAATTATTGCTTAAGATGGCAGACAGAATAAATATCTCTTTTTTTAGTGGGCAATTCATTGGTGATGTTTTGGCATAGACAATCCTTTGTGGTTTGTCATATTCCTAACTTGTATTCCACTCTTGCTCCGAGAAAGACCTCTGCTCTTAAAAATACGTCCTCTAGTAGGTTTGGGCAGCTGCGGCTGGCTGTGGATTCCCGGGCACCACCGGCTCTGCCCAGCACGTCGGATGTACAATCCGCCTCTATCATCTCGGACAGCGGACTAAGCCTCGTCAGGCTCATTTGGAGCACAACCGGACTTCGTGTGTACTCTGATGAGCTCAGAATGTTTAGACTTACGAACGAAGCCCTTTCCCCAGTCGGCACAGGGACAGGCCTCTCCGGCCTGCGTCTGCGCTGGGGCCTAAGCGCGTGTCCCTTTCCGGGAAGTTTTAATCACACTCCGGGCACTGGAAGGGCCTCTCCTGGCTGTGCGCGGTGCGAGCTGCGACTGTCCAGCGAAGCCCTCGCCACACTCACCGTCGAACGGCCGCTCCCCAGGCCGAAGCTCCTGTCACCTCCGGCACTGGAGGAGCCTCTCCCCACTGTGCACTCTCAGGGGCACTGGCGGGTGAAGTCCCTGTCACTCTCTCTGCAAGAGAGGCCCCCCTGCCCCCCGGCCGTGCTGGAGCCAGGCGGCCGAGCCCGCGCTTCAGGCGGTAGTTGGGCTCACACTCCAGACCGGGAAGGACTTCCGGTCCGCGCAGGGGCCCGGCTGGCGGAAGCGCCTGCCGCACTCGTCTCCCCGCGTGGCCCCGAGGTCTGCGTGAGGCCGCACGGTTTGGAGAAGCCCTGCCACACTGCCGCGGGAGAAGGGTCTCTCCCCACCGTGCAGGCGCAGGCGGAGGCCCGGCGCTCTCCGGGCCCTGGACGCGCCTCCGTGCACGAGGAAGAGCCTTTCTCCCCCCTGCACCCCGGAGTGGCCCGCAGGCCGGCACCTTGCGGGGAGGCCCTCGTTACTCTCTATGCACGCGCAGGGCTTCTGTGCGCCTCGGCCCAGGAGCAGGGCCCGTGTGTCACAGTCCGGGCACAGGCCTGTCTTCTGAGTGCACACTGGTGGTGACAGCGTCGGGGCCTTCTCTCCGGCAGGCAGCCTCTCCCGCCCGGCTCGTACTGGAGAGCCCGTGTACCGTCCACTGGGAGAAGGTCTTCTCGTGTTTGGGGTGCTGGGAAGCCTTCTCCCCCTTATACGTGAGGCGGTGGCTGGGAAGGGTGCGCTCCTGCCGCAGGTACGTTTTACATTCAGGGGCCTGGACTGGGCTCTTCCCGTGTGGACAACCGGATGTCTCCGCAAACCCTGCGCCCACACGGGGGGCCCGGGAAGCGCCTCTGTGCCCCCGGGGCACCCCAGCGGCCTGCGGAATTTCTTCCACGCCCTACGGGCAGGTCCTTCTCCAGGGGCTCCTCTCGTGATTTACTAAGTGGTCCTTCCGAAAGCTCGCCCCGCAGACAGCGCAAGGTGCCCGGTGTTCTTCAGGGGACTTCCTGCGAACCGGGCAGACCCGGGATTTCTCCTCTTGGGCAGACTCGCTGCGGCTGGGCCGGCTGGATGAGAGCCCGTGAGTCTTGTCCCCCGGGCTCGCGAGGGGGACACCTCGGGAAGCCTCGAAGGAAACATCTTCCCTTTCTCCTCCTCCAAAGGGGCCAAACAGGCACTGGCTCTGAAGAGGCTCTGTTGGGAAATGGCATTTGGTGCCTCCTGTACTCACAGCTTGCCGCCGTCCCCACACAGCTGGCTTCGTTAACTGGAGCAAAATGCAAGTCCGCAGAAGAGCGAAGTGTTTCCCGATGCCTGATTCTCGCCAATTCCTCCCCCGGTTCAATCCAGGAGATTAGTTCTGGTTTGGGAAGTCCCTCGTCTGCGCAGAGAAATCAGGAAAAGTAGTTTAGCTTCCTTCCGCCCTCTGACAATTAAGTTCGCAAACTCGCCACCTGCCCTTACATCGGCAGCTCTGAACGAATAACTCGGTTAGGTTTGGTGGCCTTGGTGTAGCGGTGTCTCACAGCTGCGTTCGTGTGGATGTCAGCTGGTGTCTTGCTGAATGGCGTTCATTCTTGTTGCGGAGTGTTTCCGTGTTGCGTACTGTGACAGTTCTGATGGTCATTCCAGATAAAGAGTCCCAAATTGCTTTGAAGGATGGACTACGGCCTGGCATTAATTAGGACACAGCTTCTCCTGGGGAGTGCTTCAAAGGTGACCGTAGTGATATTCAGCATTGAGGTATGTAGCACTTTTCCTAGGATGAGTTCACAAACTCAATTGTCAGACCTCACAAGTTATTTCTTAATTTCTCAAAATTTCTACTCCTAGAGAGATGAGCATCATCTCCTAATTGGTTCTCACGACATGCTTGTAAAGTTCCTTCTGCCATGCCTCTAGATTCTGCCATTCTTGCTCCGAGAAATAAATTATAACATCTTCAGAAGTCAGAGGTAATGGAGTCGGCTCAGCCATCGCCTCCCGATGACGCTAGATGACGTCATCCTGGCCCGGATGACGCTGACTGTCCCTGACAATGCCACAGGAACCAGCCCGGACGGCACTGACCCCAGTTACACCCAGGCTCCCATCCTGATATCAGGTCAACCCCGTCGCAGCACCGGCCAAGGCACAGTGCACCGGTTTTGTAAGTCTTTACTGAAAAATATTGTTCTTTTATTTTGATGCCAAATTACTAATATCCTACTTGGGCTCAGTACAACCATCTCTGCCATGAGGACAGTCACAGCTGGATTGTGAGCTTTTGTGCAGAAGTTCAGGGCTTATATTGGGGGAATAAGCAAGAAGAAAGTGCTACATCTACTTTGATAAATTTGAGTAGACTTCAGAGCACAGCTTATTGCTGAAGGATGAATGGAGATTAATTGTGGTAGGGATGAGAAAGAGCAGCCTGGGACAGGGTACGCCCATCTCTCAGTCACAGAGGTATGAAGCTGTGTGCTGAATATGTGAGTGAAGGTTAGAGCCTGAAGAGAAACAAAACTTGAAGACAAGGTTATTTTAGTTAAAAGTTACCAGCTCCACTAGTTTCCTGTGATTTCCAAGCAACTCAGATGCCATCTGGCATACCATGATAGGTGGTCAGTAACTGTGTCGTTAACATTATTGAAAGAACTGGTGAATGGGATGTGGCCTAAATTGGGGCTGAATGGATTTAAGAGAATGACCAGAAACTGTATTTACAGTTATTTACCCCAACGAGAATGTAAATTCTAGAACCATTTTTGTTCTGATGTAACAAGTTATATATAGGTAACCTGTCCTCCCACCATGGCTTATTTCAAGATATTTTTTAATCTTGAGTTTTCTGCAATTTGCATGATATGGTTAGATGCAGTTTTTTTGTGTGTGTGTGTTTTAAATGTTTGTTTAGGGTGTTTATCCTGCTTGATGCACTTTAGAATTCCTAGATCTGTGATTGGTATCTGACATTAATTGGAGAAATTATCAGATTTCAAATATTTTCAGCTTCAAATATTTCTTCTGTTCCTTTCTCCTTCCTTCTGGTATTCCCTTTATATGTATATTATGCATTTTATAGTTTTCCTACAGTTATTGAATATCCCATTCCATTTTTCTGTCCTTTTTCTCTTTTCTTTTCCATTTTTGATTTCTCTAGTGACATATCCTGAAGCTGAGATTCCTTCCTCACCCATGTCCTATCTACAAACAAGCCACAAAAGGCATTTTTCATTTCTGCCATGCTTCCTTTGATCTCTAGCATTTTCTTTTTGTTTTCATTTTCTAGAATTTCTATCTTTCCACTCATATGGTCCATCTGTCCTTCCATGCTGTCTATTATTTTATCCTTTATCCGTATTAATCATGGTTGTTTTAAACTCTGGTCTGGTAATTCCAACATCCCCACCACATCTGAGCCTGGTTCTAATGCTCTTCAAACTGTGTTTTTTGCCGGTTCTACAAGGGGACACGACATACCTGGTAAAAGGAGTTATAAAACATGGGCTCTTACCGAAGTTTTGGTGAAGTGCAGGGGGTCTTGGTCCTTTATTGAGCCTGTGCCTCTGAGCTCTGAACTTCCCAAGTGCTTCTCAGTCTGCCCACCATCCTTGGGCGAACAGGATGGCCAGAGTGGGCTGGATTGGGATGTTTCCCTTCCACTGGATCAGTTAGGTGCTGAGGAAACCCCAGTGGTTCAGACTCTGGTAAGACAGGGTTTTTTGTTTGTTTGTTTGTTTCGTTTGAGACAGAGTCTCACTCTGTTGCCCTGGGTAGAGGGCCTTAGTGTCATAGCTCACAACAACTTCAAACTCCTAGGCTCAAGCGATCCTCCTGCCTCAGTCTCCCGAGTAGCTGGGAATACAGGCACCCACTGTAACACCTGGTTAGTTTTTCTATGTAGAAATGGTGTCTTACTCTTGCTCAGGCTGATCTCAAACAATCCAGAGATTCTGAGCAATCCTGAGATCAAGTAATCTTCCTGTCTTGGCCTCTCAGAGTGCTAGGATTACAGGTGTGAGCCACCACACAGGCCAAGATAATTTCTCTTGAGGGAAGACTTCGTTGAGAACAGAATGCTGGGGCATATTTCAAAATGTTTCTTTTTGGATGCCCTCTGCTAGAAGCACAAATGATTCCCCCGCCAAATATTCACTGTGAGAATGTTGTTGCACTCCTGGAGGCAAAACTCAACAAAATATGGGGTTCCCCGTGACTATTCCATGCCCCCTTCAGGGAGTTGGTGACTTTCAGTGTTGTTCACGCTGAGCCTCCAGCAATTTTCAATTACAGTTCAGGATTTTCTGCTCTTGCACTGGTTCCTGTAGAGGTCTTTGTTGATGAGTCTCTGTCCGGGTAAATTGTGATTTTCTGTATTCACTTCTGTTCTGTCCAATTAGGGGAAAGCAGTTTACATGTTACCTAACTTCTCTGCAAGATGTAGAGGAGTGGTTGATTTTTTTTAGTTTATCCAGCTTTTTACTTGCTGGTAGCATGAAGGAATAACCCTCAGGTTCCTTCCATGATGAACTGTAAACTTAGAATGCTTGTTTCTCATGGTTGTGTGACTTGTCAACCTTGAAAGTGGAGAAAATAAATGACTACAGAAAGTGAAACCTGAGTTTCTACTTATTAGGGGCAAACTTAGAAGAGGGAAAGAGAGAAGGTTAGAATAACCTTGTGGTGCTAGATTAAAACTGTAGGTCTCAGTGTGAATGCAGAGTGTATATGTATCCAGACGTACATGTGTCTAGCCAAATACAGATACAGATGTAGATGGATATATTTGCACATGTACACGTTTTATTTTAGCTCTGCTGACTGAGAGGTCCTAGAAGCTATGTAACACCCCCTAAATAATGAGACCATCTAACACCTAGACACTAGTTTCTAACTACTGATTTCCAATAAGAGGAGCCAGTGTTGAGTTGCATCATTCTCAAATGCAAATGTTGAAGTTCTCATTCCTAGAATCTCAGACTGTGACTTTATTTGGAAGAAGGGTCATTGTCATTACACATATAATTAGTTAAGATGGAATCATTAGAGTGGGCCCTGATTCAAAATGACTGTTATAAACAGAGTGTCAGGTGAAGATACAGAGACATACAGGGTGGGAAGGCCATGTGGAGAGACTGTGAAAAGACCTGGGGAGAAAATGGCTTCAGTAAGCCGAGGAGAGAAGCCTGGAACAGATGCTTCCCTTGGAGGCCCCAGAAGGAACCTACCCTGCTCACGTCTCAATTTCAAAGTTCTACTTTCAGAGCAGTGAGACCGTGCTTAGTACATTTCTGTAGTTCAAGCCACCTAGTCTGTGGTGCTTGGTGCAGTAGCCTCCGCAAACTGATATTCAGGGGTAGCATGAGATGAATGTGGAGTTTCTTTGAGTTACTTAAATCTCAAAATATAATGGGGGTATGTAATAAAGACACAGGGACCATCGTGAATAAGGGTCAATTTGAACAACAAAAAAATGGTAATCAAAAATTGTAAACCATTAAATAAAGAAAAAAATCAATGTATCTATACTTCCATAACAGATAAATGTCTAAATAAATTGAAGGGAAAGTTCTTCTTTATAGTAGGATTATTACTAAAAAATGTGGAAGAAATGACAGTATTAAGAAATCATCCTTTGCCAAAATTCAAAATAATATTTTTTTCAGGACAGTATTATAAATGGATATTAAAAGTAGAGAGAAATGATATCATGGAAAATACTATATTTACAGTCTCAGAACAGCTCCTTACAAGAAACTTACTCATTAGAAAGGAGAAAATAGTAGCTTTACAATGGAGAAACCTGGATGACGTCACCTTAACCAAGTGGACAAAGTTAATGTCATGGTCATAGGACAAATTCAGATAACACACCTCCTATTAGGTTGCACAAAGATTGAAACATGAATGAATGAGTGGGTGGAGTGGGAAAGGGAATTCTTTATGCTACTTTCATAACTTTTGTGTAAGTATGCTCTTATTTTGAAATGAAAACTTTCATACTTAGTAAGAGATTAGGTAAAAAGGAAGAGAAGAGAAAAAATGAGGGTTCGTGGTGTATAGTGTTTTGCTTACATCATAGGATAGGTGATGAACTACCAGAAAACTTTTGGTGAATCTCTGTTGAGTGAATATTATGACTACTGAAGGAGGAATAGGTTTAATGAAAATAGTTCAGATTGTATATGAAACCAGCACGTTGTACCCCTCAATCGCACTATTGCACACAGCTATGATTTAATAACAAAGACAATAAAAAAAATTAAATGAAGTAGCCCACAATGACATAAATACCTAGAACTTGTGAAGGTCCTGATGTGGTCCTGCCAGCCTTTTAAGAGCTGGCTGCAGTAGGTTGGTACTCATTTCTTTCAGACGGTACAAAGGAATGGGGTTTGGATTTTGCAATCAACTACTGCTACTGAAATTTAAGGAGAAAGTGGTGATGCTGGGATGAGAGAAAAAACAGAGCATGTAACAATGGAGATTCAAAGACACAGAAACAGAAAACAGGAAGGACAGTTTTACCCTGCAACTTTCCCTTCTTCTTCTACTACTTACTGACAGAGATTAATGAAGTGGGGTTGGGTAGGACATAGAAAGGAAAACACACTTTACAGAGTTCCAGCACCAGTATCATGAAGGAGTGTGGATGCACTGCTCTATTCCCTTTGAAAAGGGCTGGCTCTCAATAAACAATGTGATGGGTGTGTGGACAAAAGGATGGATGAACACACACCCGTAAGGTTGTTACCTCTAAGTTAAGAACCTAGATGTAGTTACTTAAGGGCTGAAGAAAAATGTCCCCAGAACTATAAAATCATGTTAGACTTAGGGTTAAATTACTTATAAGTAATTAAATATAAATGTTTGAGGTTAATGAACTGTCTTGAAATCAACTTAAGGGAAGGAGAACCCTGAATAACAATCAAAGTGACTAGGATACAAACACAAAAAGACATCGCAAACCCAGGGTAGATTAGTTTTCAACCTGTAAACTATCTGAGGAAAGAATAAATTTAAGTTAAAAGGACAGTATTAAAACTTCTAGTGTGAAAAGTATGAATGAATCTAAAAGGAAATCAGCATTTTTCTGAAACTGTCGAGAGAGTGTGTGGAGAATGAAACATTGCCTTGTATCTTAAATAATAATACGCATAAGAGTAGTTGGAAGCAGAATTAAGCAAAAACTATTAACAGAGTTTTAAAAATAAATGAAACTTAGAAAATTGATTATAGAAGGGGTGCTATTTAAAGAATTCATTTATAACACTATTTTGTATGCCTCTTACACGTAAACTGTATTACTGAAGTATAGCAGCCACACTGCCACATCAGCGTGACTTCTGTCACCTAAAGACTCTTAACTATGAAGCAAATGCAAATCTTTTCGGCTGTTGAAAAGCAACATACTGAGCCAAAAGATTCAGTGTGATAAGTTCCTCAAAAAGTTTATTAGAAAAAGCAGATAAAAATTCTTAAAATACACTGAGTGACATTATGAAGAATTTAGCAATGTAGAGAGAACTTTCATTGTCCCTTATTGATGTGTTAATAGCCAATAGCTTTTCCTCTCCAGGATGCATGGAAGAATTCACATTTGTCTATTTCATCATTCTGTTAATGGAAACTGTTATGTAGAAGAATGGTCAGCAGAGATAACAGAGCCAGAGACCTAAGTTTTATATTTCTTTAGCTGGCATATTCATTTGTGCTGTGTGGAAATCCTATTTAGTGGTTGAAGCAGAAAATATAGTTTCACCATTTTCTTTTTATTTTTTATAGAACAAGATAACATATAAGAGGTATTTTAAGAAACAAAAGATTTATTTTTAAAATATCTCATTTGTTGTGTAAGAGTAGTTTACTGATAGAAATAATGTAAAAGATATTGAAAAATAAAATAATTAATACTGTAACAAATGGCTAATATATACATATACTATGTTTAATCATCTTTAATGATGAAAGAATTAAAATGAATGCAAACAATTAACTATATTGCAAAGTCAAATTGTCAAAACTTCCACTGGTTCGGTAACCTATAAACCTGATGATTGTTTGTTACTATTATAGCATCTCGGATAGACCAATATTTGCTTTTTTCTTTTCTCACTTAAAAATTTTCTTAAATTTCAAAATAGTAATTAAGAGGGTGCAAGTATTTTTGTTGTATGGATACATACCTTACATAATGCTTAATGTAAGGCTTTTGGTGTGCCCAGTAGGTAAGTTTATATCCCACACACCCCTTCTTGGTTTCTCTTGTACTTTATATTGCTTTGTGCATGTGTGTGCCCATTTATTAGTTCCTACTTACTAATGAGAACATATGATGTTTGCTTTCCATTCCTGAGATGCTTCACTTATAATAATGGTCTCCAGTTCCATCGAAGTTGCTGCAAATGAAGTAATTTGATTCCTTTTTATAGTTGAGTAGTACTCTGTGGTATATACATACCATACTTTATGCAGTCATTAATTGATGGGCACTTAGATTGATTCCACAACAGTGCAGTTCTGAATTGTGCTGCAATAGAAATCCAAATGCAAGTATCCTTTTTGATAAAATGACTTAATTTCCTTGGGGTAGATAGTTAGCAGTAGAATTGCTAAATCTATTAGTTAGGTCTATATTTATTTCTTTGAGGAATCTCCATAGTGTTTGCCATGGAAGTTGTAATAATTTGCAGTCCTACTAACAGTCTAAAAGCATTCCTTTCTCTCTGTACTCATGCCAGCATCTTTTTTTTTTGTCTTTTTAATAATGGCCATTCTGATGGGGATAAGCTGGAATGGCACTGTAATTTTAATTTTCATTTCCCTGATGATTACTGATGTTGAGAAATTTTTTCATATTTTTTTGGCCATTTGCCTATTGTCTGTCAAAAAACTTCTGTTCATGTCTTTTGCTCACTCTTTGGATAAGGTTGTTTGTTTTATCCTTGCTGGTTGGCTAAAGTTATTTGTAGATTCTGGATACTAACCCTTTGTCAAATGTATAGTGTGAGATTATTTTCTCCCACTGTGTAGGTTATATATTCACTCCATTAATTATTTCTTTTCTGTGAAAAAGCTTTTAATTTAATTCAGTCCTATTTATATGTTCATTTATTTATTTATTTATTTTTGAGGACTAAGTCATCAATAAATTTTTTACCTAGGCCTATGTCTAGAAGAGTTTTTCCTACACCTTCTTCTAGAATTTATAGGGCTTCATGCTTTGCATTTAAGTCTTTAATCCATCCAAAAATATTTTTTTTTATATGGCAAGACGTAAGTGCCCTATTCCACTTTTGTGGATGTGGGTCTTTAATTTTAGTACCATTCATTGAATATGGCTTCCTTTACCCAGTGTATGCTGTTGTGTACTTTCTTGAAGATGACCAGTTCATGGATATATGGTTTTATTTCTGTATTCTTTACTCTATTCCATTGGTGAATGGCTCAATGGTGTTTTCATTACTATATCTCCATAGTATAATTTGAAGTCAGGTAATGTGATGCCTCCAGATTTATGCTTTTTGTTTGAGATTGCTTTGGTTGTTAAGATTCTATTTTGATCCCAATTCAATTTAGGATTATTTTTTTCTAGCTCTGCAAAATATGACACTGGTATTTTTATGGGGATTGCATTGAATCTTTAAATCACTTACAGAATTGTGTACCTTTTAGGAATGTTGCTTCTACCAGTCCATTAGCATGAAATGTTTTTGCCTTTGTGTATCATCTGCAATTTCTTTCATGAGTGTTTCACAGTTTTCCTTGTAGAGATCTTTCACCTCCTTGATTAACTATATTCCTAAGTGTTTTGTTTTCTTCATAGCTATTCTAAATTGTAATAGATCCTAGTTTATACTCTCAGTTTAACTGTTATTAGTAAATAGAAATGCTACAGAATTATGTACATTGATTTTATAACCTGAGACTTTGCTGAATTTATATATTAATTCCATGAGGTTTTTGGTGGAGTCTTTAAGGTTTTCTTGATGCAAGCTCATATCGTCAGCAAACTAGGACAGTTTGATCTCCTCTTTCCTGGCTTGAATATCCTTTGCTTGATTGCTCTGGCTAAGACTTCTAATACTGTGTTAACTAGTAGTGACACTGTGTTGTATGTTTTCCTAAACAAATTTTTCATTTATGGAAGGTCTGTTTGGTTTATTTAGAAAGATATCTATCATTTTAGTACATTTCTCATTCATTCCTGAATTATTTTTCTGAAGGTTTTTCTTTTTGGCAGTATTTCATTTTCTCTTATTCTATCTCATTGAGCTTCCTTACAATCTGCATTTGGAATTCTTTATCTGTCATTGATACAGTTTCATTTTGGTTGGGATCAATTGCTAGAGAGCTTGTATATGCTTTTGAAGGTGTCCTTTCACTCTGATTTTTCATACTTATTAGTTCTTGTGAAGATTCCTCCTCATCTGGAGCAACTATCAAGATGGAAACTCTTTTTCCATTCACTTTTAAGTTTATGCCTGTACCATATGTTGGGTAAGGCCCTTTAGTTCTGCTTATGGGCACTTTAATGGGGGTCTAGGTTCTGGATGCTTTAGTGTAGTGGTTTCCTCAGTTGCTAGCTACTTGAACTCTGTAGCAGTGGCAAGCTATGTGCATGGGCAGATTTCCTTGTCTCTTGTTGACAAGGGGACTTGGATTTCTTTGAAATCTTTTCTCTTTCCCCTGTCCTGTGGTTTTCTTAACAGTATGAATTATACTAGACACCCAGCTTAATCTCTGCAAGAATAAGTGGTGCTTTTGGTAAGAGTCAGTCATACCCCCCCCCATATGATTTAGTCAGTAAATGCTGTAAAGGGCTGTGCAAGTTGTCCTCCCTGCCAGTAGGTGGTGTCAAAGGAAACAGCCAGCTGCAGTGATGATTTTTAGGACCTGTGACTCTCTAATACATCAGGAGATGCACTTGGATGGTCCAGGATGTGTTTGGGGGCCCTAGAGTACCTCCTTATTCTCCACTGGAGCAGAGGTGAGTGGAGCAGTAAGGCTGTGTGGGGTTAGGATGGATGAGCCTAACTTCAAGCACCACAAAGGTGGGCACAAGAGCTGACTGAACAGGGGTCAAGTATCATCTCCTAGGAAGGGGTTGAAGAGGCTCCACCAAGCTAGAGAGTCTGCTCATGGGGTCGGGACCATCTGGGATTCAGAAATTCATCTGTGTTGGAGACTGGGAGGGTGACCTGCCCAGTGCTCTGTGCCCAGTAGAGAAACCAGTTAGCAGGATCCCAGCTCCTGAGAAAGAGCACCCTGCAGGGGCTGAACTTTGGATACAGTTGCATACCACAGAAAGCTGATAAGTGAGGAACACTGGAGCCAGAAAGAAAAGCACTGCTTTCCTCTCTGGAGTCCCCTCAGCCCCTTTAATTGACAAGATTTAATACCATTCCAGCAGGCAAAAGAGAAATATTTAAGAAATCTACTTCCGTGTCTCATAGCAGATAAAGTAGAGTAGAGTTAGAACTGAGAAATAATCAATTGAAATCTAGCATAGGTGTTTTCCTAACCTATTCATTTATTTTCTTGCTATTCTTTAACATCAAAACAAGGAATTGTTTCATTTTCTGTTTAATAATAAAATTTATAAAATTTGTTTTACCTAGATATTTCCTTATTTTTTCTTAATTATTTAGTATTTGATTTCTGGCAGAAAGCTAAGCCATCTGATGTGCATCCGATGTGCATTGTCATGTGACACAAGAACAGAACCCAGGACAGTTTGACCTTCATATTTATTTGCATGGCCAGAGGCATTCCCATTAGGTTTATTTGCCTGCCTTGCTCCAGACTTTTACAAATATACAGTGCTCAGTAACTACTAATTGAATTGCTCTTTATTGGGTACAAAATATTTTCACATTGGAACAACATAATTATTTTCCCCAAATTCAGCTAAAGACACCCATGACTTAATAACAAAGCTAATAAGTATCAGAGATAACGTTCAAACAAAAGTAGTGTATTTTAAAATTAGCACTTTTTCTAAACTCATCATTGGCTCTTAAATTTATACTGCCACCTAAAAAAGAAACCAAAAGACAAAATATTTGTAAAGTAAGGACTATTATTAGTTATCAAATAAATTGCAATTTTCTCCGTGGAAGAAAAGCACTTGAAAATATGAAGGTTGGTCCAAGGCTCTGATCAACATTTTTCAATTTTGTTTTGGATACAAAGCAAGGCAATGAAAACAAAAGTTTTAACCCTAGGTCCAGTTATTCATGAAGAAGATGACTCTCATTAATGTATTTCACTTCAGATTAAATTCGGTAGTTCAGTTGAAAATTTGAATTCACAAAAAACGTAGTTCAATTGAAAATTTGAATTCACAAAAAATGGTGTTACCACAACCTATTTTGGTTTATGTAGACTTATACTGAAATAGTTTTCTTTTTTCTGTATGTCTTTTTCAAATGAAATAACTGAGATTAGCTTGATGGATAACATTAGGAGGTGCAGTTTCATCTCATTGCTATGATCACTGAAGAGATAAATTAGGAAAAGGACATGAAAATGTTAGACAAAGGTGTTTTTAGGTTAATTTTCAACAATATGTTAAAGAAACATTTAGACAGAAAGTTAAATTGCAGTTAACCAATGAATGGATAACTTTTAACAATCTTAGGATGATTTAAATGACAAAAGAACATAACTCTGAGTGTTGGTAATAATAATTAAAAGTGTGCTATATTTACTAAGTGTCAGTATGACTTCCCTGTCCATCTTGTAGTAACTGACCTAATCCATCATCTCATTTTGATTTGACACATAGGTTGTAACCTCTGTAAATTTTCCTTCGAAACAAAAGATGCACAGCCAACTTTGCATAGTAATGTCATAGTTCACTATGTAGGTCTGTCTGCCTTGTTCAATCAGCGTTTACCCCTGGACCTCAAATCATCATATGAGGCTATATTCCATCAGTGCTTCTGTAATCTCAGGGCAAGAGAGACTCTGTTGAAATTGGGAACAAGTGCTTAGAGTGTTTGAACTAATGAGGTACTGACTTTTAGCCCATGACAATTGACCATCGTAATGTACCTGTCTGAGTGCCCTGAGCACATTTTAGAGAAACTCAGGGTAAATTGGGTTCTTAATAGCACATTTAACAGAAGTCAATCAATAGAGGTTAACATAATTCTCAGTATGCAGTTTTAAATTGCACACAGTTTTAGAATGACCATTTCCATAACAGACTGACTGACATACCACACAATGGGCTTTTGGCCTTCCTAGCAGATGGGCCTCCTTTGGTTTTCATTCTGAATACAGCATTAATTGAAAATGCATTCAGTTCAGAATAGAATGGTGTTTTGTGGAAGAGCTAGCTTATTGTTTGATTCAGACAAATAACTCTTTATCTGGTGAGTGACTTGTCATCTTATGTAGATGTAAGCTATGTAAAGAATGACTTTTCATTAAAGCAAGTTTAGCATATTTGCAATTGTCTTTGGTCAGATGGGAAACTTTCTGGCTCAAATAGTGGAATTATATACTGTGGCTTATGCAATCCACAAGTTGATTCTATGTGGGAAAGCAAAAATAATAAGAAAAGAGTTTTGTTTTTTGTTTTCTGTTTTTTTTTTTTTTCCTCTTGCCTCCACAGGGTAACTGTGCCAAGCAGCAATTTTAGAACACATTGAGGAAAATCCACTTGTACAGGTGGCAGAATCACCAAGTTATCTGGGGACTGAATACATATACCTCCTCCTTCAGACCAGATTATAGTTCCAAATTCCTGAATTTGGCTCACCCAGGTTTAAAAATATCTGTATTTCTTTACCAGCTTTTGGCATTTTCCTATGAAACCTTATGTATGAGCACATATTAAACTCTCCAATGTGGCCTGGACACCCCAATCCCTGAACCTACTACTTGCAAATAAACTTTATACTGTTGCCCATACCCCAAACTGTCTGGTATACCTTGTTTCTATTTTGCCTCCTTTTCTCTGATGACAATATGACGTAGTCCTACAGGCTGAGAATTTCTAAATTGAACAAATAAACTGGAGAGCATCTGACAGATGATGGTTCAGCCTTGTGAACAAAACTATTTTTCTTAAGCTCATCCCTTACCATTAAAAATTCTTCAAAATTCTTAGTATTCCCTGTCCCAGTTGTGCTCCCTAGCCATTGGTAACATTGGGAAATGAGGTGAATTATTAAGAAATCCACTCAGATTCAAACCAATCTGACAATAGTGCTATTCTACTCCCACCAAATAGCTCCACTAATGGCTGTGGGAGGTGGAGGGAACCCAAAAGAAGCGTCCTGAGTCCTGCGCCTTCTGCACTGCGGGCCTGTAGAGACCAGTATTCAGTGATGTCCTCTATCTTTCCCAGGGACCTCAAGCACTTCCACTGTCTCAGGCAGCTCAACCAGCTACAAGTACAGTACTGGATACCTTGATCAGGCATTTTATGTAGACATAGTTGTGAACATAAAGACACCAGAAGTCATGGGACAGGATGAAAATAAAAAAGATCATGAAGATAGTGGAGAAATAGGGCCTGTCCTGAGGGCCATCTCCATTTGTCTTCAGAGTTTGAGTTCTGTGATTTCCATACTGCAACCAGAATGTTGTACTCCTTAGGTAATGAACTTTGTGTTCTGTCTCCTATCCGATATAATTCCAGTTCCATTTTTCTCCCTTCATTGATATTTAATGTTATGTTTTGGATTTATGTTGGAAAATACATTACAAGGTAGAAATCACACAGTATGAAATGGTTACATTCTCTGTGTGGCTCTTTATTCCTCAAGACTAAGCCACAGGTTAGATTGATGCCCTTTTTCCAGAAATAGTAAAAGCACCAGCAGGAGACAAGTCCTAGACATTCTCCTCTGCACCTTTTAATATTTACCTATAATGATAAATTCCCATTCTCATAGCATGATCATCCACTCAGTGTACCAACTCATTACCTCTAATCTATTTTTCTTACCTTGCAGTGCCTTAACATAGTTAAAGTATGCCTCTCTCCATCAAACAAATCCTCAAAGAAGTTTATCTTTGGAGTGAACGTCAGCATCTATTATTATGGTGGATACTGGAGAGAGTTGTAGTTAAAAGTGTTTCTCAGGACTCTGGGTTATATATAAGGATTTGCTAATTCCTGTTCTGATGTGTTTTTGTTTTTATCTTCCATAAAGATTTTCAACTCCATGGTAAGAATATTTACTTCCTGCACTGATCCTCCAGAATATAATCAAAACACAATTCACTAATCTTCAGACGTAGCCATGAGGTTTGAGGTGGAACCCCAGAAATTACAGTTCTAACAAGTTCCCAGGTTATGATGCTGTTGGTTCATGGTTGGTTCATGGTTTACAGTTTTAGAACATCTGCTGTAATATGTAAGCAAAAAAAAGGGTTAAGGGCAAAGAATTTAATGATGTTATCCTTGATATATGTGTAAATTCTAATAGTAACCATGGTAAGCTTTGTATAGCTTAGTAATTTACTAACATAAACCACAAATATTACTTTTAAATTTCATTGGTAACTGAAATCATAAATTTTTCTGTGAAGTCCTAGACCTGTGGACTCAAGTTCACAGGAAAATCACCAGATTATTTATTCACCTTGATCTTTAGGGTACTCTCTGGAAGGTGAATAATTTGACTTCATATGCCTGTGTTTTATTTGACTTTTCCATTGTAAGCTATCTTTTTGTTATAAAGAATTATGGTTATATGAAAGATTGTGAAATGACTTGGAAATGACGAACTTTTCTTGTTATCCCAGCTGTCAGCTATAATACTCTTAAGATAACACAGGTCCCTAAAAGGGAAAGGAAGACTGAAGGTAATTAGGCAATGGGTTACTCATTCTTGCCCCCAGCCCCACTCTGAAAGTGTAAACCACAAACATTTTTTTCTCATGTACCTCTCAAAAGGCAGTTATCTCTTTTATTATCAATTCAAGTCATTCTTGAAGGCCTGCCCAATTTACATCCCAGTGTTTGTAACGTGAGGCATCACAAATGTGATCTTCAGAATTTGTGAGGTTTCTCCTGCCCTCAACTAAAAAAAAAAAAAGTAGCATTAGGGACTCCAAATACTTAAGTTTAACTTTTAGTGACAGTAATCCCTTGCAAAAATTTCTATCAAAAGGTCTTTCACTCAACCATAAAATGGATGAAAGAGAAATCTCATTCTGTTTCCTAATTACTAATACTAACACTTCTTTAAATATATCATTGATCAAATAATATGCCAAGCTGGGATCATGCTAAAATTTTAAAAATAACCACACTACAAAATTCATATGATTATATTGGACGAACAGATAAAGTTTCTGCATATCCGGTAGTAAGGAACTACTCTCATTTACCTTTGTGCAGGTGAGTGTTTAAAATATTCAACACTAATGTTACTCAATTTGTATTTAGGGAACATTTAAAAATAAACATTTTATTCCAGAAACCTTGGCAAATATAAAAACAGAGGGAGGAAAAATATAAATTATACATAAACTCTGTGCTTAGAGATAAATATGTACTTTATCCAAGAATGTACAAGGGGTTAGGTTAAAGAGAATATATCACTGGAGAAAATAGCTGAGTTCTAGATTCTTATCCCGTTGGGAGAGATGAGAAAAGCAATGTTTCTTTTGTGTCTCAAGAAGCGAGAGGGCTTTGAAAGGACAAGGTAGCAGTTGATATATATTTTCTAAAGTGAGAGCCCACAAAGACTGGTGTTTGAAATCTACCTAAGAAGACTAAATGCAAATATTTCTGGAAGAGGAGAAAATGTGGAGGATGGTGGGAACCCCTCTATTCTTTCATTGAATATGACAAGAATGCATGGGGGTTCTGGGGTTCCCTGCGGCCCAAGTAGATACTGCAGGAAGGAACTGGACTGGAGACAGCCGGAAGGAATCTCAGCAATAGGAAGTTGGGGGATGTACCATCAGCACAGCAGTGTGGGGGGCATAGTGCTGTTCCCAAAGACCCCCTGCTGAACATTTACAAAACACCAAACAATGCCCAGAAAGAGACTATTTTGAATATCCACTATCCTAGAGTATGCCAATGCCCAGTCATAAAAGAACCTGCAAACTTTCCTGTTCCTCACCTTTCTTCCCCACTCTCTTAGGAGGGTTTGAGAAGCCTTGGTGAGGAGCTGGGAAGAGAGGGGAAAGAGAATGTTGGGGATAGAAAGAGCTGAGCATTGTAACTCCCACCACAAGTCTCCAGACTCCACAGGGAAAGAGAAGTATGTTTAATTCTACATGCAGTTCAAGTTTTGACTACATAAATGATCATTTTAATTATTAAAATTAAATTGCAACTAATAGTAAGTATAGACATTTTTACTATCAGCATTATCAGAATGTCAGTAGAAAAATCGTGGACTTTCCCTGGACTTCATTCAAGGAATGGGGGAAAACTAGCTTACCCAGAGGAAAGGGGCACAGTTTCTTTCTTTTAATCCCTATAGAATCCTGCTTTTTTAGAATAATGATAAATATGTTCTATTCCAATATATGGTTGGACCAAAATAAATTGAACTAGTCTCCTAATTTGTTTCTAGTTCATTGACTTTTCTTGAAAAATCCCGAAACATAGACACTGTTTCCTTTCTCTTATTCTAAAGTTTTATCCTTAATAGTCATTAAATTCTTTCTTATTAAAAAGATTAAAAATCTTAATAGAACATAGTGCCTGAAACATAAACATAGTAGGTCATAAAGGTATGCCTGAATAAATGAATGAACAAAAGTCCATTTCTTCCTGCACTCTCCTTACATGAAGAAAAAATAGCAAAAGGAAAGAAAATTCTCAAATTTCAATAGTTTAAAAATAATCACTGAGCTATTTTACATTTTAAAAACCCTTTAATTTTTATATATCAAAAAATTTTAAGGTACTAATTGCTCTGTAAGGATTCTGTTGTAGTTCTACTATTGCTGTGTTGTGAGATAACACAGGTAGAAGCTTTGTACGCTAAAAGATAACTAAACTTAAAATAGGAATGGGGGTCAAATGGATAAAAGGCTAAGAATAGGCTAAGAGCACTAGTTCCTAAAGTAAATTGGATGAGGGTCATGGCCAGAGGGAGCCATACCATTGCCAAGAGAAAGCACAGTTTGAGCAAAGCAAGTACTTAAAATCTTGGGTTATTCAGAGTTACAGAGTTAATAGGCATAGATCGGAAGACAAGGTGTGGAGATGAGAGGGAGTGCCCATCATGCTAAGGGTCTCATGAATAAATTCTCTCAGAGGACCCATAATTATACTCTCATGATGGTGACTTTGTCCTTCTCAAGTGCTACTGTACAAGAATGCTTCCCGAAATACCAGCCTTTTGTAAGGACACTAATAATCTCCTTACCTTACATGGGGATTCTGTGTACACTTGTCATTATGGATTGGTAAGATCTGTCTAAAAGTAAGTTCAGCGGTGGATAGCCACAAGAGGAATGAAATAGAAGGAACGGATAGTCTCCAAGTATGAAGGAGTAAGTATCAGGGTATTACTACCTGTAGTTAAGGTCTGAGGAGGGGGGATGACTAAACAGTTACCCTCCCTAGAGAACTGAAGCTTTGTAAACTGAAGAGTCAGACTCATTGTCCTGGTTCAAGTGGTGATCGATAAATAATTCCTAATGGATAGCTGTTAGTACAAAATCATGTATATCCAAAAAGAGCCGTGGATAAGCCTTTAAGGAATAGAAAGTATTGCATCCAAATTTGGATCATTTCCAATAGTATAACATTTTTTTCTTGGATTACTAAGAGGATTTTATGACACTGGCAGGCACATAGCTTTCTCCAGCATTCCAAGCGTCTTCCTGTCTTGCTTGTTCCCACATGTTAAATCATCAGTGCGTGACTTAGAGTTTGACTTGCTTCCTCCTGTGCAAAGTAGTCAGAATGTGATGCTTTGTCATGAGTGACCTTTGACTTGAGCAACATTCACATCACTTTTACTTCATCATAAAAATTTGGTTGCCTCAGGAGTGAGAGAACTTACTGTTTCAGTAAAGCATTTACCAAGCCAGTACTCAAAGCCATCTGAAATAGTTGGCACAGTTGAACAATAAGTGGCTTGACTCTAATAATTTGGGAGAGAATCAGACTGTCCCATTGTGCCTAGCAACTGTTAAACATTATGTTCTTTCTTGGACTCTGACAATGTAATGTTTGTTTCATTCAGCACTTTTCATTGTTCCTTAAAGATAGATCTTAAGATAAATTGTACAAGTAACTGAGAATATATATGTATATGTACATATATTTACCCCATATACATATGTACAAATATAAATTTACCTACATATATATATTAAAAAACAAATTAAAGGCACTTTTTAGATCTAATCATCCAGCCAACCACAAATTGATAACTGCATCTCAGAATAATAAAGTTTAATATAGCTATGTTGCGTGCACACAACACAAACAAAACAAGAGAAAAAAAACTGACACAGGAGAGACAGAATAATAAACGGGTAAGAGTTAAGGCAGGCTTTGGTCAAAAGAGTCTCTGTCATGTACAAATAAGACTTTAACTTCCCTAGTCTTTTTAGATGTGAAATGAAGATCATACTAGCAACTTCATTCCAGGGCTAGTGTGAGAATTACATGAAGTAGGACTTTCAAAATACTTACCAAAGAACTAACAATTAGTAAATAATAAATGTTAGCTTTAACAATCACCTAATTTGCATTATAACTATGCTTGGTTTTAGACTTTGAATGTATTCAATTAGGTGATATGTTAACAATTAAAAGATAGGGTACTACTAAGATATTTACCCACCATATTTATTAGGTATATAATTAGGTATATTTATTAGGTATTATTTATTACCTATATTTATTAGGTATACAAATCAGTGTAAAGGATTCGCCTTTCTTCTTGACTGTGTTCATTAGATAGCAGATAGAGAATTTCCATGAGTTGGAACAATTCAGATAGAACTATGTCTCTGGTATACACAATTTATGCTATATAAGAAAAATGGCCTTGTTCAAAAAGCATATTTTTTGCCCTGTGGCACGCACATGTGAGTATGTGTGCATGAGTGTTTGTGCCCCCACGTACAGTGAAGCAGTAAAGCCAAGGGAGGCGTGTACATAATCATGCTTATGGTTAGAATTTGGTGAGTTGCTACAATCCTGGTACATGTTTGACAATCGGCAATAGCTTAAATGCCTAATAGCCTTAATGACGCAATATATAACATTTATTTGGTTCCCTGTATTAAAAGAAAATACCAACAAGATTGGTAGGGGGATGGTGATTAGCCAGGGGAAGTGAGAAAACAGAGTAGCTGCTCTACCTTGGACATCTCTTCTTTTGAGATTGTAAACAGTGTGGTGTATTTTCCTGAATATTTTGCTTGTAGAGTATAAGTTCATGACACTGGAAAGAGCCCACACCTGTGGTATTGCTTATGTGGCATAGCTAAATTGCCAAGCATTCTTCATTACCTTAAAAAGCAAGTAATTCACAGACCAAAGTTTTCCCTACACCTACTATTATTATAAGATGAATGATAAAGCAGAGAGAGCTGCCCCTCACTTTTCCTCCCTAGAAGTCCAGAGGTTTCCTACCCTTCTATCTACTTCTATCAGGGCTCCCTTTTCAAACTAGGAAGACCTGATAAGCGAATTGATAGGCACCAGAGGTATAATCAGGCTACATTTTACTGCTATGTAAGATTCCTGTGGCACAGTTGCAATAATCCATATTCTCCCTATGACTCTCCTATGACTCTCTGACTCGTCTGTCCCCTTGCAGTAAGCACAAATTAGTGGGCTGTCATAGGGGTGAAAAACTATTTACTTCTCTCTTGTCCATCATGCAGCTGTTGAGCAAATGCACTCAAGAGGACCCAATTACAGCTCTCTCTCTCCCTCGATAGGCATTCTTGAATAGAAGAGTTCCGAAATTGTGGGCAAGAAAGAGTCTCCATTGGTATTTTGAACCCAAGCTATATTCCTGTCAATTTGCCAGAAAGTCTTGCCCTCAGACCAGACGAAGGAGAAGGTAGGGAGAAGTAGGGATGGGGTAAAGGAAGTGTGTAAGTTGTTTCCTTAGTCAGTACTGAAGCAATAATTTGTTTTCCATGTGACTAGTATTCTTTAATCAAGCAATTTACTTCATAAAATATCCTGGAGAGGAAAATGGATAAATAGTTGGATTAGAATAGTGTACCTTGATCCTTTAATAAGGATGAGACAATCTAGAAAGTCCCCACAAATGTGGTGATATAGATTAAAGTTGAATGTTGCAATATTAAAATGTAAGAGCTTGATGAAATATTATACATATATACATCTAATTCACATTAATCAGTAACTGAAATTAATTATAGAATACAAATAGAAATTAGGGAAAAAATAACACAACTGGATGGTTATTTTATGACCATCTACTGGATTTTAGATAATGTATTTAACTTGTGACCATGATAAACAGTTCAGAAATCCAAGATCCAATTCTGGGTATCATGTGAAAAATGTAGGTAATCTGGATGTTCCCAAATATCCACTTTTTATTCATTGTTTTAACTCTATATGGGTATAACCATCGATTCATGAGGCTTTTCTTCAAGAACCATGATCTCTTATGTATTCATTTATTCATACTTTGCCTTATTCCAAAAAGGATATGAGGCAACAGAACATCATGACTAACTATCTGAGAGGAAGTTACTGTCCTGAGATTAATTAATTTGCCTTTCTCTATTTTGAAAAAAAAAATGTATTTTGGAAGATCATAGATTTAACAAAACTCTATCCGCTAAAATAGGGAAAAGAAATTCAAATTGTATATTAATCCTTTCACTTGAGCAGATAATAATAATTTAATTAACCTGAATTCCTGCTGTGTAGATGCATGGCTTTCTAGTAACATTACTTACATTGATGTGATACTTGATATATTTTAACACTGAATATCTTATTTGCTCCTTCAGACTTTGAGGAGGTCATTTGAAGAAAATTATCCGTCCCCTCTGTGTCTCCCTCCTGCCACACACACACACACACACACACACACACACACACACACCCTTCAATATTAGCAAAACAAGCCTCAAAAACCTAGAGCAAATTGTGAAATCACAATCTCTTAGCTGGCGATCTAGCTTTCTTTCCATTGTCCTGTCCTGTATTCTCAGAGGTATGAAAAACTACCTTCACTCCACTCTCCTACCTATGTGAGATCTATTGATTAAAGAAAAATACATATATATATATACACACATATATGTATACATATGTGTTTCCTGTCATATTTGATCAACACTAGAAACGAATTTAGGATCATTGAATTAAAGACTATCTGAGAGGTAGTTTCTAAACTAGAAATTGATTTAATTTACTGCTACCTAAGCCCCTAAGTTGCTAAGGCGGTGCTGCCTTCTAAGAAGCTTCTCATAAATTTCACATGATCACTTCCCTTTTCAAGATCTCTCATTCCATTCCCATCAGACTTGGTAAAATGAACTCATTTCCAGCAAGTAAAATAGTTCATCATTTAGTTATTACAATGTTAGGTATTTTTTGAGTATCACAACCTTAAGCCCTTCCTGGAAGATAAGGATTTTTTTCAGATTGGCAACATGCAGTCATGAGAATAAAAAAAGCAACTGACAGAATCTGTGAAGGAAAGAAACAATGCCTGAGTTTGCTTAAGGATGAGAAAGCATTTCTCAATCTCTCTTTATCTCTGAAGAACAGAAACATAAAACCCAATCAAAATATTTCTACCACTGTTCTAAGCCAAACAATGGTGCAAAAGTGTCATTTGGGGAAAGAAATTTGACAACTAACAGTTAAAACAATTGATACATAAAGATAACATTTTTTGAGAATTCTACAGAACATTTGATTGATAAAAATTATGGGGCTTTGAGATAAAAAATATAGGAATAATCGTACAATGGAACAGCCACATGAACTTGCCAAAGGCAGAAAATAAGACAGAATTAGCCATAGTAGGGTAATCACAAGTCACAGTTTTCCTGAATAGCCTTAGTTTAAACTTTAAACCTAGCATAATTAATAATTGTACCCTAGTCACTCTCAAAAGAATACTTGTTTGGATAAAATATTGTGTCTGTAGCCACCCTAGCCATTGAGGATAAAGCAGCCTTATCCTTATGCATTCCAAAAAGAAAAGGAACAGAAGTAGTATGTCAGAAAGCTGGGAACATGCCATTCTCTTTATGACAGTTCATTACAAAAAGGCAAATGCAGTGGCCTCGACCAATGTACATTTATTTATAAAATTGAGCAAGAACCCACAAATCCATTTTGAATTACTTAGTGGAAATCAAGATCTTTCATCACAGAAATAAAAGAAAGCAGAGAAGGGGAGATAAAATTGGCAACATCCTCTGAAACTGAAGCTGAAAACCATGTTTCAGCAAAGGAAACACAGAATCCTCAACCAATGCCATGGCACATGAGAGCCTTTCCACATGCCAGACAAACCATTCTAGCAAGAATTCTAGTCCAAACTGGGATTGTGAGTATATTTGTATTTTCCCTACTTTAAGAGAAGACTAGCAGAATTTTTCTCATAAATTTAGGGATGCATAATCACATGTTGTTTTACATAAACATGCATTCCAATTTACATAAATTTGCATAACACTTTCCCCAAAAAACTATCTATGAATATGTAAAACAAATTAATCTGTGCTCTCTAATATAATTGTATTTAAAATATGAGATCCAGGGCTACCATAAGAGCTAGGCTTCCCAGAGATAGCAATGGCATCACTCCAAAACGCTTTACTAAAATTAGACAATAGTTATAGATTAGATAAAACTTGGATATTTCCAGAAATTAATAAGAAACATTAAAAAAAGTGCTGATGAAATAATCCCAAGATGGAATAGTTGACACAATTCATTAAGAATTAATATTAGGGAGCCTATCTGCCAAGGTCTTCATAGTCTTGTTTGCTCTGGCTCTTCAAACACGTTTGCTCTTGAATAGAAAGCTTTAAGGTCAAAAAGAAAGAATTTTCAAAAATTTGTATTTTAATAAAAAGACACAGGAAATTGTTGTTGTTGTTATAGCTAAAAAGCAATGGCAATAAGTTTACTCTCTAATTGCCTATAAAATGCATCAGAATTGGTCATTTCCTCTTATTTAGATGTAAACCCAGAAGAGAAGGAAATAAATTAGTCTTTTCCTTCCTCTCTTTCATAAATAAATTTATTTGGTAAATAACTATTTGGGGGCTCTAAGATAGTCTAAGTACTGTGGCTAATTGCATGAAGCATTTTTTGAAAGAGGATTTCCATAAATGAATATGAAAAACACAGCAAACACTTAACTAAGACCCTTTCCTGTCCCACACAGGTGTGGGGTTCCTAGCTACTTAGGATAGAACCATAGCTGGCAACTCTCAGCTTCTTAACATTTAATATGCAAAAGAGAGTTTCTGCAGAAAAAAAAAAGAAAGGGGGGGTGAGGAAATGATAAAGCCAAAGATTGTAAACCACTCAAAAAGGAGCACACATGAAAGTAATCTCATTAACACATAAATCGGATCAGGCCACTTGCTTACTAATAACTCCTAATAGCTTCCCATCACCCTCGGAATAGAATATAAACTTACCAAAACCCACATACAGATTCTATACAAGTGGGCTTTTAGCTTAAACTCTGGGCTCATTGCAGTCTTCCTCTCCTCACTTCATTCCCTTAACACAAACTTTCTTTCTTCCTTTCTTTTTTTTTTTTTTGCAGTTTTTGACCGGCCTGGGTTTGAACCCACCACCTCCAGCATATGGGGTGAGCGGCCTACTCCTTTGAGCCACAGGTGCCGCCCACACAAGTTTTCTTTAAACAAGCCAAGCCAAGCAGAGGTCTACCTCAGGGCCTTTGCGCTGGGTTTTAATGCTTCTGTGGATCTGAGGAGAAGGAGATTAGGTCAAGTTAAAACATCATAAAATTCTCTATTCTTACCAAGATCCAGCTATTTTTCTTGAGTGAAGCATCCTTAGGCTGTTGCATGCCTTTGATTAATTTCCAGAATTCTAAAAAAATTTGTGTTATTACTTTTATGAAAGAAGAGATTGGTAGAAGTCCATATTTCACCATTCTGGAAATGCTTTTCATATTTATTCTTCCTTATAATTCATAATCTACTCATAACTTGATAAGTAATCAGTTGTTAATAATTAGATGCATGGGATTTCTGAAACAACAGCAGTAGATTTTTTGTACTACATCTAACATTAATTTATAAAATTTGTTTTATCCAAGATAGATTAGGCAAAATTTTATTTATTCAACAAATGTGTATTGCCTTGTCTCATTTACTATCCTAGACAGTGGGGACATGGCAGGAATAAGAAAATAACATTTGGGTGGGTGGGGTGGCTCACGCCTGTAATCCTAACACTCTGAGAGGCTAAGGTGGATGGATTGCCTGAGTTCACAGGTTCGAGATCAGCCTGAGCCAGAGGGAAACCCTGTCTCTAAAAATAGCCAGGCATTGTGATAAGAGCCTATAATCTCAGCTATTTGGGAAGCTGAGGCAAGAGAATTGCTTAAACCCAAGAGCTTGAGATTGCTGTGAGCTGTGATGCCACAGCACTCTACTATGTATGACACGGTGAGACTCTGTCTCAAAAAAAAACAAAAAACAAAAAGACATTGCCAAAAAATCCTAATGGAGCGAGGGAATGGACCAGGGGCCTACCCGAGGAAAGATAATTCCAGGCCGCCTGTAGTACCCACACTTCCAGAGTTTACAAAAATAAATTGAAAGTAAAAAGTTAGAAAACAATATATCATGAAAATAGTACTCAAAAGAGAGCTAAAGTGGTTATACTACCATATTTTGGGCCCAAACTTTCCAGGAAGACTCCTTGAGAAAGTGGCTGGCTCTCAGTCAGAAGAGACACATCTCAAGAGGGCTAATGCTCCTGCAGTCACCTTCGCTGTGAAGACTGCCTCTTCCCCCTCTCTGAGGAGTCCTTCTCTCTCTACACATGCGTGTGCGGGGGTAGGGGGTGTCACAGCCAAGATGGCCCAATGTGTGGACACAGTGACAGGAGCTTCTGAGGCCATTCAGACTGAAGGTGGCCAGGCAGGTCTGCATGGGTCTCCCCAACCCCTCCACACTGCCAGGACCTGCACCTTTGCTGCCATCCTACACAGCCTCAGCCCACTTTGCCAGCCCTGCCACGGCCCCCTCCCCTGATCATGAGGCTTGGTAGAGGATGCTCTGGCCCACTCCCACCGGATCCCAGATCCTCTCAGACTGGAACTTTGTGTACTCAGGGGACCCAGGCAGTAGGGCTGGGTTCCCCACTTCAGAGCTGCACTACCCATATATAATGTACATCCTTATTTTTCCCTCAAAAGTTTGTATTATACACAGCAGAAAAGTATGCCTTATACACAGAAAAATATAGTAATATCAAGTCAAATAGACTTTTAAAATGTTACCAGAGATAAGGAAGGATAGTTAATAATGATAAAGGGTCAGTCTATCAGGAAGACTCAATAACTTCAAAAATACATGCACCAGAGCTCTAAAATATGCAAAGCAAAACGGAAAGAAGAAAGAGACAATTTAACAGTGATAGCTGGACATTGATTATCCCACTTTTACTAATGGATATAAGCACTTGGAGAAAATACACAGGGAAATAAATCTTGAATAACAGTATAAACAAACTACACCTGACAAATACCTAGTATAGTATGAACATTTCCCCCAACAGCAGCAGAGTACATATTTTTTGAAGTGTACATGAAACATTCTCTAGAATAGAGCATATACTAGGCCTAAAAACAAAACTCAAGCAATTTAAAAGGATTAGAATCATACCATTTAGAAAAACAAAAGGAAATGTGAAGAACTACCATTTGAGAAAAAAAGGTAAATTTTTTGTCTTAGAGTATTTGTTATAATATTTATCATTAATGTTAAGATGTAATGCACTTGCTAGCTTTAAATGCATTAATAAACATTTAAAATTATTCTCAGTTTTAATTTTTTATAATAGGAAATATTGAGTGGTATGATTAAATAAATAAAAGCTCTTTGGGAGTTTTTAGTAATTTTTTTTGTTTTTGTTTTTGTTTTGTTTTTAATAATTTTTAAAAGTGTTTTCTTAAAAAGTGTCTAAGAAGCACTGATTTAGACTAGTAATTTGCAAGATATGTTTAGGAGTCTATGATGATCGTTATACCACCACACAAAAACAACTGATTGCAATATGTCCTTTGGGAGTAAGACAGAAAGGTAGTGGGAGAAGCAACTTAATCATTTTCTACATTTCACATTGCTCTGAGGTGCACATTTTCACATTGCCTAGAAGTAAGGCACACATTATGTTTAAGTAACTTAAAGAACTATATTGTGATTGGAACATTCTGATTGGGAAATGGGGAAATAAGGAGAGGTCTGCTGAAAGATATGACATAATCAATCATCTCCAATACAGGAGCATAAGAAATGCACACAGAAGTTATCAACAACAACAAAAAAAGATCCTATTCGGAGAGGGATCATTTGATTGTCCTCTGGAAGTCAAACTCATTACAGCATTTCCTTTTGAAATGCAGAACAAAATCAGGGAAATGTTATTAACAATTTTTAGCTATTTCAAAATATGTGTCCTCTCAGGTAATTTACAGATATTATTCATTTCCTTAAAAATGAAAATTTTAAGGCTGTAGAGTTTTCTTCAGTCTAGGCAAGTGAACAGAATTTATGAATGTGCAGTTCTACACCCAGAAAGCAATCACCACAAGTTAGAAAGGAAAAAAATATCCACTTCAAATAAAGCAACGTGACTCCCCCACTACCACCTCCAACTCTTTGGGTTTAGAAAGACCTAACCCCCACCATTTTCTAATCTTCAGCAGGGATTTCATACCTAACAGCTGCTATTTAGGTAGCCCCTTATGCTATGAAATTTAAACCTTCATTTTATCTCCTTTCCCTACAGCAAAAATTGCAATATCTCACACCCAAGCTACAGCTGTCAGATTCACACACCATTTCTATTTCAATGGCTAGAATAATCCCTTGCTCCCTTGTTTTCATTGAATAAGAATGTGCCAGCTTTAGGGGGAAAAAAAAGGAACAGGGAAAAGGCATTTGTCTAAACGCAAATACTCAAATACTCAAAGAGAAGAGAAGAAAACAGCTTGAAGAAATGTGATGCTTTGTTACAAGCATTTTGCATTTGAAGCACAGCTTTTCTTTTCTTTTTTTTTTAAAGAACATATATACACTCAGAAACATATAAATATAGGTAGATGGACGTGAGACTTTGCAGACTTTTCTTTTTCCAATGCACTATATAAATCAGGGAAGATATACACACATACCAATGCCAAGAAACTAGACAATGTGACCATATCTATGGCAACCATTCTTAAGTTGAATTTTATTTTCTTAAATGAGAAGGAAAAATGTTTCTAAGCTCTTGGTCTTTCTCGTCCATGGCATGGTAGTTATTGCCTAATATTTACAGAGTTAGAAACCCAAATTCCAAAGCAGTCTTGGAAGCAGGGTACCCCTAGTGATAGTTAAAATAAGCAATCCCTGAAGGCAGCATTTGTAAATTGACACACAGATGCAATTTCAGCTGTCTCTAGTCTGAATGGGAAAAGTCAGATGATTTCTGCTGGGAGAACAGCACACTTAAACAGTTTGATGTCTGATTCTGCGTGAAGAAATACATGGGGAAAAAAGTCTGTAAAAATCCCTCAGTGCTTCCCAAGGTCTGTGGCACTGGCCATAACCACCTGAAATGAAGAATGTCCCTTGGGTGGTAAAGGACGGAGAAATGAAGGAAAAAGTTAACAATTTTCAGTCTTAAAAACTACTAGATCCTCTGTAACACTGTATGCTTTTGCAAGAGTCTAATTCCAAAGAACATAAAAATTAGTTAGGCTTATCTAGTAAATTCTTCCCTCAGGATGTTGACCAACATCCCTTTTCAGTTCCTACCATCTTGATTCTATCACCCACTGACTATGGAACCATCATGAAGGTCTGATCTCCCTGGCTGAAATGTTTCTCCTCCTTAGTCCACAAAATATCTTGTTAAAAAACCAAGAGTGTGTTCTTCCCATTTCTCCACACACCACTTTCTAACTACCTTCCCAACACACCAAACTCAAGGGCAGCCGCGAGTGTTAAGATAGCACCACCTTTTTTTATACTAAGTGCTGTTCCCCCTCCATAAAGCCAAATCGTACCCAGCTGCCAAGTTTCCCTCAAGGTCCATGAAGCGTATCCTGACATCATCAACCCTCATTTATTTCCCTGACATGGGGGAGGTTACATTACTAAATTATAGATAAGAACAAATGAGTGTCAGTACAAAACAATTAGGTTAATAGTAAGGAACTATTTTCTAAATATAATATAATAATAACTATCTATTTTCTAGATAGTCGATTAAGACCTGAAGGAGTCTGAAATCATTCAGAAAGGAATTATCACAATTACTCTTAAAAATGAAGTGGTAGCAATCACAAGAACCAATGTATCTAGAAGATAATGCAATAATCTGTCTTTGTAAATACATATGACATTCCTTCTCCTTTCCCCAAAAATGAGAGAAAAATTTATCTTCCTATACATAAATGATTATGAATTAGAAATTTTTACAAATCAATTAGGTCAGGAACTGTACTAGGCCTTGTATTTTTTTTTTGCTTTAAAATGGAACCTTCATTAGAGCACAGATACAATCTTTATCTCTAAAACTTAAAACTTTAGGCTAAATGAAAAACAGCTCATGTTTTTGCTTTAAGGTAGTTTGCCAACTTTAGAAAAATATCTTCAATTCTTCAAACAGATGGCAAGGCCACCTTTTAAAAATATTAAGCATGCTAAAATAGATACAAACTGATAGTTCTACTCCTGATAAACGCTGCTGTGGACAGCCGAATGCCTCCCATTCTGTTTGAGTAATAAATCAGTTTCCTGACTTGAGTTAGTAATGAGATTTTTAATCATGTGGATTGAACATATCCTCCAGTTAATAAAAAAAGTATCACCTTAATAAAAGATTTGTACACTGCTCAAATGATTGGTATTACATTTTTAAAGAACCTGAGATTGATGTTTTTCAATTCTCCTTTCCTTTTTTCTGGGCTTTTATAATTCAAAGGTAATATGCCCTGTAATTAATAATTCATAAGGTAATTTTAAGGCTTTTATTCAGAAACCTCTTTCCTATTGACTTTAGAATGTGTCATAAAAATGCAGGTATTAATATCTTGGCAATTCCTAGCTCTGTACGGATGAGATCCTTGCATTTAAACAACTCAAGATTGGTGCTTCAAAAATCGGGAGACAGAATTTTGAACTTTAAGATACAGAAAAGACAAATATCTTTTTAAGGTGCTATTTACACCATTATATTTCTCTCAACTGACAATTTAACCACAGACAGATTTGTCTTGTTATTCAGGTAATTGTTAGGATTTATTTTTTTTTTAACGTGTGATAATTATTTTGAGGAATAAATCTGAAGCAAGCTATCCGATTTAAAAACATTTTTTTAAATGACTGCTCTAAATGTGTATTTAGGCATCTGGAATCTCTAAAAGATTCAAAGACATTTTTACCTGAAGGTACAGTGTTGCTTTTCTCTTTATTTTTCAGACACAATAAAGTGGTATGTATGAGGAAGAGAACACAGGAAAATAATCTGCATTTTTCCTCTTGTAGATATTTTCCTACATACTGTTGTGGAAATCTGTTTGATCAGAGAATATAAGGGTGTCACTAATCAAGTTTATTTCAGAAATCCTTACAAGGACACAACAAAGAGGTTTCTGGCATTTACTGGCCAGTAAATTCCACTCTATTCTCATAAAACTGCCAGGCATCAAATAAATATAATTATGCATGGTAAAGTGCATGGTAAATATAAAGGCCCTTGGAATATGAGGAGTATCATCACCTACCTGATACCTCACATCTGTCTCCTGGAAATTTGATTGAGTGCAGATGGAAAAATATAAACATATCCCCACACATTGAAGAATAACTCCAACTACATCAGGATGCTGAATAAGCAGTGACTCTCTTGCTTAAAACATAAATCTTGGCAACAAATACAGAACTTATTACTATCTCCCCACCACTTTGTGAACAAGATCAATATTGAACTTACCACTGTATTCCTTGAGCAGTTCACAAGACCTGGAATTTATAATTAGGTTGAGCAAGCATTTAAAAAAAAAAAATCTGTGATACAAAGAGCAATAGCTGACCTGCTCTGGCACTTGGAGTCTCTATTTCTCTAATACTTCATCTATTAAACAGCCACATAATACAGATGTTGTGAAAGTAGTTTAGATAAGACCAATAAATCTGAGTCATTCTGCTACTATTACAAAATATGGCTTGTAATCCGTTTCTTTCCTTGGATATAAAAAAATCTTGGAACCATCATAAGTCAAAATTTATATGCAAAGAGAAAGCTATGGTGCTTAAAGAGTCTTTTTCTGCCCAAGAAACAAAAATCTAAGTCCATCATGCTTAGACCAAGGATCTACTAACAAGCTCAATCTGAGCCTTTCCTGTTAAATTAAGAGGTACAGACTATCATCCAGCTAAAAGAAGCACTATGTTTTACTTTTGATTCAGATTTAGTATGACAGGACAAACAAATAAAAAGTTTGCTAGAGAAAAACATACAATACGAAAAATATTCATTATGTCAGAAAACTTTCAGCTACACCCCTTGATAAGTTACTCATTTTATTCATTCATTCATTCATTTCATTCCAACCTGGACATAACCATACACTGTGATAACAGTTTCTTTACAAAGCAAGACACAATTCCTATTCCCAAGATACACACAAGTGAGACACACAAGTAAAGAAATATGCGCTCGGTGCCTATAGCTCAAGTGGCTAAGGCGCCAGCCACATACACCAGAGCTGGCAGGTTCAAATCCAGCCCAGGCCTGCCAAACAAAAATGACAACTACAACCAAAAAATAGTCAGGCATTATGGCGGGCACCTGTAGTCCCAGCTACTTGGGAGGCTGAGGCAAAAGAATCACTTAAGCCAGGAGTTGGAAGTTGCTGTGAGCTGTGATACCACTGCACTCTACTCAGGGTGACAGTTTGAGGCTCTGTTTTAAAAATAAAAATAAAAATAAAAGTAAAAAAACAAGAAAAAAATGTGTATCTTTACACATATATTACAAGTGTATGATAATATAAGGACACAAAGAAAAGATATCACTTCTAAGGGAAATGATTCAGGGGGTATGGGATATTTTGAAAATTTTATAGTGAAGCGAGTGTTGAAAGATTAGGCTTTCATTAGATGGATGGGAATATGAAGAAGGTTATTCTAGGCCAAAGGTGATGCAGGAGCAATGGTGTCATAAATTTAAATTCAGATTGAGCAACAAATTATAGGGTGTTAGAAAGTTGGAGAAGGTTCAAACTGTAAGAGAAAAGTGATGGAGAGACCACCAGCTCATGAATTAATTAAACCCCTCTATGAAACATGGATTATATCCGATTGACAATTTTGATCATTAAATAATTATAAACGGGGATTATGTGTTGGTGTTTCATTTTTTAAAACATCACACTGGAAACAGCATGGAAAGTAGCCTAAAGGGTAGAACGTAGAGATTCTGAAAATAACTAGAAGACTAGAAATAGTCAAGGTGGTGGATAACGGGGCTGACCAAAAGCAGAAACCATAGAGATGAATATATGCGATATTAAGACGGTAGCGCCTGGCCAGGCATGGCGGCTCACACCTGCAGTCCTAGCACTCTGGGAGACCAATGCAGGCGGCAATTTTGATCATTAAAGGGTTATAAAGAGGGGGATTATGTGATTATATTAACATGGTGGCTCACATCTGTAATCCTAGCACTCTGGGAGGCCAGTGCGGATGGATTGCTTGAGCTCAGGTGTTCAAGATCAGCCTGAGAAGGAATTAAGACTCTATGTCTGCTAACAAGTAGAAAAACTAGCTGAGTGTGGTGGTGCACACCTGTAGCCCCAACTACACAGTAGGCTGAGGCAAGAGGATTCCTTGAGCCCAAGAGTTTAAGGTTGCTGTAAGCTACAGTGATGCATGGCACTCTCCCCAAGGCAGCAACAGAATGAGATCCTGTCTAAAAGAAAAAAAAAATTTTTGTGTAGTAGCAGAAGCCTGTGGGAACTGGCTGAATTTGTGGAAGGAAGGAGAATTCGTTTTAGGACAAACTGCAATTTCTTCTTTGGTGACTATTACAGAAAGTGATGCTGTTCAAGGAAATGAAAATGTAGGAAAGGCACAGGTTTGGACTGAAAGGTAATTTTATTTATTTCACATATAGCACTTGATTTCCTAAGGTCATAGGTATAAAATTCCAAGAGACAATTTTAACATATAAGTCTGAAGCCCAGGGGAAATGGCCAATCTGGATTCCTATGAGGAACAGTTGACGCCTTGACTGAATGCCATCACCTAAGAGGAATACTTCTTTAGATCAGAATCACCTAAGTTTACATTTGCAAGGACATATTTTCTAGGTCATTTCTCAAATTTACTTGGTTAGAATCTTGGATTTGAGCCTAAGAATCTACATTTCAACAGAAATTTCCAGGTATTCTTTTGCTTACCAATACCAAATATTCTTATTAACCAAAAGTTAACAACAGGGTTTTTTAAAATCTCTTTTGTTCTTTGCTGAATCTGCCATTTTTTGAAGAGTGCCTGGCCAACCGTGGGGTCTCATCAATATTTACCCGATGAATGAATGAAAGAAAGAGAACAGTAAAGAGCTAAGAACATTTCAAATACTTTGTATCTCTTACTTATTCCTTAAATAAACAATCTCTCACTCTTCTTGTATTCCAGAAATATATTCCTAGAGGCTTATTTCATTCCATGTACTGTTCTCATTACAAAACTAAGCATATTTTCCTTTTTTCCCAACATTTCTTGTGCATTGCTAAGGAAAATGTAGAAACCTCTTCCATGGAGTTGCTTCAAGTTATATATACTATTTTTACTTTTTTAATAGATAAATATTTGGGACATGAAACAGATTATGAATCTTAAAATCTCCTTTTAAGGCTTTAGTTTTCACTGGCAGAGCTTTTTCTTGTCTGCGTCTTTGTACTCATTCTTCATCCCCTTTACCCTGTGTTAAAAAGAAAAATCACCTACAATATTTCTTGAAACTTCAGTTACTAACCTCATTGGCCCCAACTATAGTCTCCACCAACTCCATTTTTTCCCTTCTTAGAACATACCTTTTTATCTCTTTTCTTTTCTCTGGCTGATATTTTTTTCTTCTCATTTCAAATGCCCACCTGCTTTCTCTGCTCTTGAACTCAAATGGGTTGTTAGCAAGCAAAAAGATGAGAGGCATTTTTAGCTGCTGGAGAGGAGTTCTGAAGTAGTGTGGATTGTCTGGCTTCAGTCTACAGGTCACCTCAGACCAGTAGGGAGAGAAATTAGACCCTTCATTCCGTGTATGGAGGCATTTCTGTCTAAAAGGCTACATCCCAGTGATAGCCCGGCACTGATTGGGGACATGCTGAAACCTCTCAACATCCCCGTCTCAGATTTGACAGACACAAAGAGAAAGGCTGGCTTTTGAAAGATAACTTAACCTTCTTGAAAATAAATCAAACTCAGAATCCTCCCTGACACCAGGTAACTCATTTTCCACCTTCATGCTGACCAGGCTGTTTGACCCTGCTTATTTGGTGGGAGTCCTTGGGGCATCTTCTCTGATTGAATCCAGCTGCAGTCTAATGGCCAGCTGTCCTGTTAGCCTGTGATCAGGACCTTCCAAAGGTCTAGTCAGAAACTCCGGGTGAGTGGTGTATGGTATCAGAGACCTGAGTGTGCTCCAGTTTGTCATGGTACCGATTAACTGGATACATAACAGATGGTGTCTTGTTTTAGATGGAGATGAGTAGGTGAGAAATTGTCTGGCTATGTTGAATTTTTTTAATTAAAAAAAAAAGAATGGGAAAAATAATCTGCAGCTGGTATGTCATTTTTACCACGTAAGAACAGTTTTCTTTCATTCAGTCATAAAAGTCAAGAGGAGGAAACAAAAACTCTCTATTTGGGGCCAAACTAAGAAAGTCATTTCCTCTGTCGTATGAATATGGTTATTGAATAAGTAAAGCAAATGATTTCTTTAAAAAGTCAGAAATAGTCAGGTGCCTTTATCCCCTCCCCCCCCCTTATAAAAGGACAGCATCAGAATAAGCGTATTCTTTGCACAATTGTTCTCAAATGCTGCTGCTGCTCCCGGACCAGCATCATCATCATCGCTTACAGACACAAATTCTTGGGCTCCACATCAAATTACTGAATTTAAAACTCTGGGGTGGGAGGAGGGTAGGTTTCAGAAACATATATTTTAACAAGCTCTCTAAGTGATTCTGATTAAAATTTGAGAACCACGGTTTTATTAGAATATTGAAAACTCGCTGTACTGGTAGGAAGTTGGTTATTTTTAAAAAGACTTCCAACATCAATGCCCATGTCAGTAATTTTTTTAACACTTATCAAATGCTTATACAGCACGAAAACTGAAGCACTAAGAGTTAAGTGACTAACATGAGTTCACACAGCTAATAAGTGGCAGAGTTGGGATTTGAACCCAGAAGTCTGGCTCCAGAGTGCACACCTGCAAGCATGCCTTCAGCTGCTTCATTTCCCGACGTGCTGCTCAGGAAACCAGCTTCGTCACAGAGCTAGAGGTTGGGTGTATGGTTGGTATACCACTGGTCTGCGTCACCCTCTCACACATTGCAACACCTCCCTCTCAACAATCCATATCCCTTTTCCTTCAAACTCTTAACTCTTTTTTTCTATGAAACTCTTTTACTTTCTAACCTCCCATCTATGTATATTAAGTTACTTATTTGTTGTTTCCTTCTCCTTCATTAGAATGTAAATTCCATGAAAGATATTTAAAAAGTTTGCTATAGAAATTTTCAAACTTATAAAAGTAGAGAATTAGTGTAATTAACCTAATTCATCAGTTACCACTTTGAACGAACACATGGCCCATGTTGTTTCATCTCTACTCCCACCCAGCCCCTACCCCCTGGATTATTCTGAAGTTAATTCTGGACATTGTATTATTTATTCTGTAAACATTTCACACTATACACTTAAGAGATAAGAGCTCTTAAAAACATAACTTTAATAAAATGGATAAAAAAAATCCACAACAATTTCTTAAAATCTTCAGTTTCCAAGCAATATTTTGATATTTCTGATTTTCTTAAATGTTGATTTTAATAATGTGCCTGCACCAAAATTCAGACAAAGTCCATACACTATGATTGGCTGGCAGTTTATGAACTTTATTTGAGTGGCATTTGGTCTATAGGTTTTTCTATCATCATGTCTTTCCTGGTTTTATTTCCTTGAAGTATTTTGTTATTATTGTTGATAAAATCAGGTAATTTTTTCCTGTTACGCACAAGGTAAAAAATGTTTTCTATGCAGGGGCAGATAGTAAGCATTTTATGCTTTGTGAACTATGATCTCTGTTTTAACTGTTCAACTTTGCTGATCAAGCATGAAAACTGTATAAACAATGTGTAAACAAATGAGTGGGATAGTGTTTCTGTAAAACAGTGTTGACAAAAATAGGTGAGGAGCCTAATGTGGCTTACAAGCCTTAATTTGCTAACCCTTACTGTGGAATTCCACAGTCTGATTTAACTAATTGCCCACCCATGGAATCCTTTATCAGGTCTTCTATTTTGTAATTTCTGTAAACTGGCAGTTAGATAAGGCTTGATAAAATGCAGGTTGGCGTGTGCTTTTTTGATTGCTTGTTTTTATTTTGTGAGATAACTTCATACATGGGCATGTATATATAATATATGTGTGTATACATGTATTTTTATAGATGTAGATATAGTTATAGCTATAGCTATAGATGTAAATATATATTAGGAAATATTGCTAAAACCAAACCAAAAATAAAACAACACCACAAAAAGTGCACATTCATCACCCTATATTTTTATCATCTTTTTGAGAAATTATTATTCCTTAGTGAACATCACCCAGATCCATGACTATATCAGGAACTTCAAACTAATAATCTAACTTTATCATTACTTCACTTATTAGATAGAACACTGTTACAAAGAGAAAATTTCTTCCAACATCTCTTTCATCCCCCTGAAATATCAGTCCATACAGAAAAGACAAAATAAATGCTTGATGATTTAGCTTTCAAAATACTGAGTGTGTACCATAGCACCCTTTCAGTATTAATATAAACTTATGAGATGAACATATTTGAAGCTTTTCAGTTATAGTTGGTGTTATCTATGATGATGCACAAATTTTTCCATCTTTAGTCAGTGGAAGTTTTTCAAATTGGCTGATTCTTTTTGACATAGTCCTACTAGTCTTTGAAAGCAATCCTGTTTTCATTATGGCAAGATGTTCCAGATTCTTCTCATAAATTCCCTGCCCTGAACTCTGAATTACCCATTTCTGCAATGAGTCCTGGTTACTTTTAATGGGGAAAGGTATTTAGCGAGTATAAGCACTAGCAGTGTTAGTGCGACTAGATTTGTCTTCGACTCCAGGCCTTTTCAGGGGATAGAGCTCAGAACTATTTTCTTAAGAAACATACATTATGAGTTCAGATAGATGCTTCAAACAAATTTTAACTTAACCTTATCAGCCTACAATGTATCTCCTTGCAATGCCAAATATCTGGGTCCTCAAAGACACGGACATAATTACTCATTGGATTTTTCTTACAATATGTAACTAATAGACTCATAACAATAACACTAACACTGCTACAAAAATGTTGTTCCTAAAAATAGTGTAATATTATTTTCGCATTCTTTTCATCCTTAGGGATTAACTAGGAATATACAACCAAATTGCTGACTTTTCAAATCACTGAAAGAATTTCCTCTCTGTTTCATTATTCTTTTTCTGTGTTATCTAGTATAGTAGTCATCAGGCAAATATGGCTACTAAAAGTATAATTTAAACTGATTAAATATAATTTAAAATTTACTAGCTGCATTTCAATCATTTAACAATCATATGTGGCTAGAGGTTATTGTGTAGTAAATAGTGCAATGTAATACATTTTCTTTCTTTTTTTTTTTTTTAAGAGACTCACTATATTGCCCTTGGTGGAGTGCTGTGGCATCACAACTCACAGTAACCTCCAACTCTTGGGCTTAAGCGATTCTCTTGACTCAGCCTCCCAAGTAGCTGGGACTACAGGCACCCACCATAACGCCCTGCTATTTTTTGGTCGCAGTTGTCATTATTATTTTAGCAGGCCTGAGCCAGGCTCGAACCAGGCTCAAACCTGCCAGCTTCAGTGCACATGGCCTGTGCCCTACTCAATGACCTACAGATGCCAAGCCATTGTAATACATTTTCATCATCACAAAGTTCTACTTAATAGCATTAATTGCTAGGTAGTGATTAACCTCATTTTTTTCTTTTAATTTTTACAAATTCCTTTCCGTGCATTTCATTTTGTTTTATTAGGTTCCTACTTACATAATTCTAAAGACGATCAATAAACAAGCTACTCTTAAGAAAGTACAGTCTCTATTTCTGTCCTCTTACCCTGTTCTCTCCCTCCCCCATAGGTAACCTTTTAAAATTTATATGGTTTATCTTTCTATTGGTGTTATTCTTAATGTAAAAAAAAAAATATGTACTATCTCTTATATCCTTAGAGAAATGGTAGCATACAACTTATTATTTAATGAATTATGATGTTATTTGCAAAGAAAAGCTGCAATATTATAAAACCACAAATCCTTTCAACATAAATCAATGCTGGATTGGCACACTACTCTTAAAAAAAATACCCCTGGAAAAGTGGAGAAACCAGAGAGACTCTAAGTCCCAGGGAAACTTAGAGTTATGGGCTTATTAATAAAGTAACTTAAAGCTCAAATTCATGATCAAAAGTAAATTGTAAATATCCTAAGTGGTGAGTGAAGGGCTCCATGTGTGTTGGAATATAAGAACGACCAGTTCAGCCCAAAAAGATGCCAGAGAGTGGGACTAACTCCCTCTACAACAAGAAATTTTCAAACCCATCCTGTTGATTGCCAGTAAATGCAATTTTTTTGAAAGGGTGGAACATGTTCATATTTCCTTAGTTTTTGTCAACAACTTAACAGCTGTGTTCCAAATGGACTGAAGTTGAGCCAAAATATTGTCTGGCAGCCCTGAAAACAGAATCTGACAATAATTGATTTTCAGAGCATTCACAGTATGAATCCTAACATTCCACAGTCTGGGGACATTGGGAGACAAAGGGGAGGCTAACATAAATCTTTATTTTCCTAATTCTGTAGATAATACATGATCGAAGGAAATCAGAATAAGAGATTTGCCCTCATCATTGTGCTCTATTTCTTAAGATGGCACATACTATCTATGAGATAAGTAAAAAAATAAGAATACATTTTTCTGCCTGGATGCTTTCTACTGATCTATGATTGAAGGGATTTGGTTCTCATGATGCCACTTTGTTTAGGGATGACCCAAGACGTTATTCCTATATAAGTAGGATTTCCCTGATTTGAAAATAAGAATTACATCCAAAGCAAAGGAAGATAGGAAATGAAACTCTCACAAGTTCTTGGAAATCTGTGATTCTTACCAGGAGAAATAAATGTAAAGTACCAAGCATATCTCCCTTCAGATTGCTCTCCTAAGCTCGTGAAAGGCATTACAGAAGTGAAAGTATTCCACCACGTTATTTATTTAGCAATTTTGCGTAAGGAAAGAGGAAATGCAGCTAAGACCAACCTTTGAACATCCCCCTAAAGCATCTGGATTCACACTTTCTGTCCTAAATTTTGTTCAAGATCAAGTCAATTGACTGAGTATACTTGAATTTCTGCTTTAAAAATGTACCCAGTTCTTGATGAAAATAAAAATAAAAAGCCTTTGCCTATTAAAGAAAATATATATCTTGCTTCTTCAGTAACCAACCTGGGATGAATTAATTTATCACTGTGGCTTCTGGTTTCATATTCTAAAACTTTCTCCAGAGATCCATAGCTAGCCATTTGCAAATATTTTCACTTAACTTGACCATATTTGCTGATAATAAATACCCACTTTCTTGAAAATATTCCTTATGTAAATGTGAATTAGACTGTAATTTTTAATCATGTATATTAACTTCATGAACTCTGTTGACTCACTAACCAATATTCAGTCAATTTGGAAACCTGTGCAGTGAGTTTCCTATTTATACTTCTGATGCTCATCTGGGTCAACCGATGAAAAAGACAAAAAAAAAAATTATTTCTTTACCATTAACGAGATATAACCAAATTGTATATAAAATCAGCACATTGTGCCCCATAAATGCGTTAATATTTTGTTTATTATTTAATAAAAAATTATTAAGAGAAAAAAGCAATTCATAAATCTCTAGTAAAAAATGTCTGACTCAGAGATACACTAATAAGCTGAAGAAAGCTCAGAGATCATCCTGTTCAATCCTTTTGCTTGGTAGAAATCACTGAGGCTCCGAGAGTTTGGAGAGTCTAGGTATCCTGCTACTCTTTTCTACCTCGTCGTAGCAAGATCACCCCAGAGTACGGTTCCTGCCTACCTGTCCATAACTATTCTCTCTCATTGCTTCAGATTCCAGGCTTCTTCTTGTCCCAAATAAACACTATAAATGGTCACCCAAATGAGGGTATGCCACGCCAGCCTCACATCCTCTTTCTGATTCACATTTCCTGCTTGGACAGCCCCTGCCCTCATTGCTGGACTCCACAGATCTAGGATGATTTAGCTGATCTGGGCTGGAGATGGTTATTTCCCAGAGCTTTGGCTGGGAGAACCTGTTGAAGGGCTTTGATCTTGGAGCATATTTGCTTAGCTTATTACAGCCAAAAATGTGCTTCTGTCCGGTCAGCATTCTGGAAATGTTTGCCTGGAAGTCACACTTTTCCTCTGGATATTTTGTTTATGTGCTCTACTTTTAATCATTATTTAAAATCCATTTAACACCTCCAATATTCCCCATATACCAATCAGATATTCCACAGAATAAGGATATTACTTAAATGCCTAGAAATAAAAGTAACAAGTACAGTAGAAACTACATTATTTTGGGCACTTATATGTCAGACAACTTGTACGTTTTATGTCGCTTAAGCCTTACAAGCTGCCTTTAACACACACTGTGAGGCAGGTATTACTGAAACTAATTTTAGAGATGAAGAAACTTACTATAGACAGCTTGAGCAAATAGCCCAAGGTAAGTGGAAGAGGCAGGATTCCTAACTCCTATAATTCTGTTCCTGATCACTATATTGTCTTGATATTGAAAAGTGCCATCTTGACCTACAGCTGGATCAAGTCTACTAGCAGAGAGATAGGAAATCTAGGCTGTGTCAAAACATATACAATAAGAAAAAAGTCACTGCTCACCTTTTTAAAGAAATCCTGCCCCCCTTAGGATAACTTAAGTTTCTTTAGCTATTTTTTTAATTTTGGAATATTAGTGGGTACACATGTTTTGTTTGCAGACTTAGTCTTTGTACAGACCGAGTCAAAGTTCTTGAACAAAGAAGATAAAGCCCATTATTACTCATTCTGCATGAACTCTCGCTCCCCTAAATCCTCCTTTCTCAACAGACCATAGCTTTTCCTTCTTCCGACAGCATTTCTCTCAACCTTGTCTTCACCAAATGACCCCACCCAAATCCCTTTAACTTTCTCACGTTCTATTTTTCTCAATTTTATCTCCTGGTAAGCACATCTTAAATTTGATCTCAGTTGTTGGATACTATTGACAAAACTGTCAGATTATGTTTGTTTTTACCAAAAATAGAAAGATAAAAATGATTTTCAAAAAAAATTGCAAACTAGCATCTTAATTCAAATTATTCTGATCTTTCTTTCTTTTCTATCCCTTCTTTCCATTACCTCTTCTTCTCCCACAGAAGACAAAACACAAATGTTTCACAGCTCAGTAAAAAAACTGAACAAATGATAAAAAATGCCTTCCAGAATATTTAGCTGCCCTTAAACTGTCTTTAACTATTGAAATGCAAGCTAGCCAATTGCTCTTTGTTCTGCTATTATTTCAGTATCATGATGTTGAATATGAATGAACACTGTTTAAAACAAACATACTTCTGAAGATTTACAGAGTATCTACCCCTTATCAGATAGTCAGGTCATCATTATTCATAGCTTTGAATAGTTGAAATGTATTTCTATCCTAAATGTAGTAAGATAGATTGGGGATTCATGGCAGAACATTTCCCTATCTTTGCTTTAGGTCCATCTGTTGTTCCTAGACTTAGAGGAATCAAGCCTGTTCCAAGTGACCCCTCTCAGTAACATGACTAAGAACTTCGAAGCCTTTTTTGGATGCAATCTTCCCTTGGATCACCTCCATCATGTCTTTTTCTCAAGGAAGCAGGACCATAATGTGTGACCATTCTCAGAAATAGGTAATCCTCAATGCCTCGACATCTATCATGAGTATTTTCCCCAGTCAAAACTACTTTAGGCTTTGTAGCTCTTTCAGTAGGTCAACTTGCCATCTCTGTAGAAATATTTATGTCACTATTAATATCATAATCCCCTTCCCAAGTTCTGCAACTTCTGAAACGCTACAAAACATAGGTCTTCATAATAACCATAAGGTGCACAAATCGGAAGCAACAGAAACATGTGGAGATCCCCAGAATGGCCCTTAAAAATCAGTAAACTGCAGATGGAATCCCTACATTCTGAGTCACATACAATGACTCCTCAAAGAAACAACACTAACTCTCAGGAAAAAAAATAAAGAGAGAGACAGAGAGAAAGAAATAGTAATACACACAAAAAGATTTAAAGGCCCAGAAAATGCCAACAACCTCTTGAATTCAATGACACAAAAGAATAAACAAATGAAACTGAAGGTCAGCCCCAGGTTCCAAGCCCATCTGATGCCAACCAAATGAATGTGATCATATCAGCAAGTGTGGCGCAGGCAAAACCAACTCAGCCAAATGGACAAAGTGCCAGGAGTCTTAAAGAAATCAGAAAGGAATTCAAGAATCAATCCTGGCAACGTAACAGGGAGCCGATGTGAAGATTGCAAATGTGATGAATATGCTGTGACCACCTGTAAGAACACATGCTGCTCTGTTCTGGGGAGGAAAAGTAGGATTTTGTCATTCTATGGAAAATAGAGGCTCTTGAAAAGCAGAATCTTCAAAAAGCAGGCTTGGGTCCTCAAAACAGAGAAAAGACATGAAACTAGGTCTGTGATTAACCCTGAGGCCAAAGGAAAGAGAAGTGGTCACTGAGATTCTGATACCAGCGCTTGGCCTCGGCCACTTTCCCCGGCTGCTTCATACGCTGTCTAATGTAGGCCCATGTCATATGAAAGCATAATACAGTTCAAGCAATTTCACAGGTGGGCAAAGTTCAAGTCTCTTTATGCAACTTCCTCTGCTAATCTGCTTATTCTTGGGATCGATTTTTAATACCTTGAGGAATAGAATATGAAATGAAAATCTTTCTGATTTTTCATAAACATTGTCCCTTTTAGCTAAGCTTCTGCAAAGAGTTGCGCAGCAGTTAAGTTCAAAGTTTTATTCCTACCCACTTACCTGGAAAAAAACAATTATTTTGCCTGCAAATGGCAGATAGCAAGACAGGTTTTCACAATCGACAAACGAGAATGGAGAATAGATTTATAAGCAAAAGGAAGAACTAAATCTATTGATTTACTTTATAGAACACCTGGCTTACAATATTATTCTTTCAGTTTTGGTGGTCTCTATGTATGTGCATCTTGGCGCCCTCTAAGCCTCATTGTTGTTGGTCTTTTTTAACAAACCTATCAAGGGATTAATTTTAATGCAAACAAGATGTGGCAATTAAGGGATAAAGCTAAAGCCTGACAACATTTTAAAGTAAGTTTTAAAAAATATTTTAATTATTTTTTTGGGATGGTGGTTGTCATGATTTCTTTTTTTTAGTTGAACTTTTTAAAATTTCAAATTAATATGAGGTTTTTTTGGATTACCTAATTCTCACTTCTAGAGGTAAAAGAGCCCCTTACCCAGGGGGTGTGTTATACACCCTCACAATGTGCACCATAGGTGAGATTCCCACCACACGCCCTGTCTGTTTCTAACAAATTGTCACTTATGCTAAAAATTAGCAAAAGTATAGTAATAAAATTATGACATAGTAAGAAATAGTTGAAACAACACTATAAGTAGTTTGTCTTGCTCCTTCTAGGCACCAAAAGTTAGAAATTTTATTGAACTCTTTGCAATTTGTTCAACTTTAAATACATAAATGGAATAATGGGTGAATGGATGAAGGAAAAATAGACACAAAAATTATAGAATGACATTTCTAAAGTGAATTGGATTTTAAGGCCTCACTTCTGTAATTAATAAAATTTGTAACAAAAATTTTCCAGACTGTTTAACATAGCCTTCGTGGCATTTTCTTAGTTATTGTATGAAGACATTTGTATTCTGCATTTAGTAAGTTTCACCTGTACCCTTCTAAGATGCACCGTAGTTGTGGCACCACCAATTGCCCTCCCTCCAACCCCTTCCCCCCTCCCCTCCCCTCCCTCGTCCCTTTCCCCATATTCTTGTGCTATAATTGGGTTATAGCCTTCATATGACAGTTTGATGAAAATATTTCAGATTATATATGAAACCAGCACATTGTACCCTTTGATTACACTAATGTACACAGCTATGATTTAATAAAACAAATTACAGAAATGTAAATAGAGCTCTTACAATCAGAGGTGAAAATTAGACATTTCAGGAAAAGAAGAAGGTAACTGTGGAGCCTGTCCTGACCCTGTCTCCAGATATTCAAATCAAATTGGCTCAGTTGATATTATGGGAGGAGCCATATATTTAGCCTTCTTTAGGATTGAGCTGGGTTGTACCTCTTTTTTAGCCTATTGAGATATGAGCAAGGGCGGCTGATGTCCAGGGAGTCTTAAGCCTTCAGAATATCTGGTACACACCTGTCCTATATAAATTTTTAAGCATGTGGGTCTTGGTACCTCCTTCTAAGCCAAGATTTTTTGTTTGTTTATTTTTCAAACAAATCTTTCAAGGGATTGACATTTTAATGCAAACAGGACATGGGCATTAAGAAATAAAGTCAAAGCTTCTTTACTATATAACAGGGAAGAAAAGAGGAAATAAGGGAAATATAGTATGGTAGGCTGAATAACAGCTTCCAGAGATACCCAACTTTTACCCTGGGGCTTCTAAATGTTATCTTATATAGTAAAAAGGACTTTGGGTAAGTGATTAAACTAAGAATCTTCAGATGGGGACATTATTCTGGATTAACAGAATGGGCCCCAAACATAGTTGCAAACGTCCTAAGAGGGAGGTGGAAGACTGGGTCACAGAAAGCAGCATAGTAATGATGGAAACAGGACCCACTGTTGGCTGAGAGTGGAGGAATCAGGTCCTTGAGGAAAGGGTGTATTCATCCTCCAGAAGCTGAACAAGGCACAGAATGGAACCTTGTCCTGGAGCCTCTAGAAGGAATCAGCTCTGCCCACACCTTGATTCTACCCACTGAAACTAATGGTGGGTATCTGAACTTCAACTCTGCGAGAGTGTACATTTGTGCTGATCAAGCCACTAAGTCTGTAGTAATACATTACAGAAGCGATAGGAAGTAAACATGGTGATCAAGAAAGCAGTCGTCAGTGTCAGGGTCATGTAAATTAGAAAATTGTCTCTGACACTTACTGACCTGGTGACTTGGAACTTAATTTAATTTCGCAAAGCTTCCTCATGGTTTGAGAAATTAATGAGATGATTCGTGTTAAAAGTTAAAGCACAAATTATGACACACAGGATGTGTGCAACTAACAGAAGCAAATGCCATTAGAAAGGAAAGGGGCTGATGATTGTTGGAGCACTTGATGGCCCCTGTCTCCTTCAAGTACTGTGATTATCCCAGGAGGTAAGGATTCCTATTTCAGATATCTAACAAATTAGGAAACTAAGATTCAGAGGCTAAGTGACTTGAACAGCTGCTTGTTAATTTATATGTATCCCTCAACACTCACTGCCTCTCTCCTGAGACATTGACAGTAAAATCCTTCATAGAAGATTTTTCAAACCAAAGCAAGTTCAAGATGAGTATCCCAAGTGCACTCATGGAAAGAGTGCATTATCGGGGATCCCCCAAGCCTAAGTCTTTGCCGTTTCCTCTGTGACCAGTTAATCGTAGACTCAATTATGCCTCAGGTTATTCATATGTAAAAATAAATTGGTTGAAAGATTAATAATGAGATTAACATATGATGTTTTTATTTTGTAAAGAAATCTAATAATGGAAATTTTATCAATTATTTTTATACTAAAGGTCTTTGGATTAGTCAGCAAATCTTGCCAGCTAAATTTTGCACAATGAAAGACACTAGGAACTCTAACCAAAATGTAACATTCTAATTGGAATGTAATAGCACAGCATAGAATTTCCACCCTCTCTTAGAATTAGTAATAGTCTTTTTATTTTAAGAAGATATATTAATAAAGGTTTGGGGATAGTTAACGAATGCTCCTCCCTGGTTTTTATACTAAATCAAACAAAAGGCTTTAAGATAACCACAAAAACACGGTTAGAGGCTAATAAGTTAATTGGTTATAATTTTTTTTACACAGACTTAGAAATTCTATGTCCATTTCTATGACAGCACAGAGGTAGTTGTACAATATGAATCTTGGTCTGTTCATAATAGGACCCTCAACACAGACACAATTTTTATCTTCAGAATATTCTCTACCATGGCAACAGAGACGGTTCAGACTATACCTACGTTCTAGGGATACTGAAGGATTTAAACTCTTCAAACAACAGAGCGGCTTAGGATCAGAAGACGTAGGCTGAGCAGATCAGATCGAAAGATGACTTACATTTCTGTTTTAATTCCAAACTGCTGTTTTCTATGTCTTTCTACTCATTAGTTAATTTGCTGTATGCTATATTGGTAAAGTGTTTATGTTGTTATGTTATGTTCCAGAAACCAATTTTATAGAAGAAAATTGAAAGCTCTGAAAGGTGAACTCATTTATTTCAAGTCAGACCACCGGCCACCTATAGAGCAAATATTAGAATTGAGGAATCCCAAATCTTAAGCCCACTCTTGCTGCACTATCTGCAACTTATAGAAACCTTTACACAAAAATAGCAAAGTGTAAATGCTTTGATACTATGCAACCTGTAACCTAAAATTGCCATGCTTATAAAACTTGTCATGTCTGGATTCCCAGATGAAGTAGTAAGTACTACTATAACTTTCCATGTAATTTAATGGTTATCTCAGTTTATTTTGAATACAGAAGAAAGCAAATTTTTCTTGATAGTATTCCATAACTGTAGGACCTGCAAAGAAGCATAGAATCATTGAAAGGGCATGGCCATAGGAATTGATTCTGATGCTATCATTTCCAAGCTGTGCAAAACACTTAACTTCTCGAACTGTAATTTTTCTCATTGTTAATAAAGCACAGGCACTAGGATGTTTAATAAAATAGCAACCTACTTAAAAGGATTGTTTTTGTAATAGCAAATTTATCTGGGATCCTTATACAAAGAAGAGATTAGTAGGAAAAAAACAGTAATTTATTAATATATACATGTGTGTGTTCATTAACACTTGGGAGAAAATTCATGGAAAGAGTATCTCCCAAACAGGTAGCTTAGAACTTCAGCTTTTTGACATCTTCACAAAGAATATTTTTAGAGAAATGGAAAGACAAAAACAAAGGCACTTAAGCCCCTAAGTGTTGCAAATTATGGAAAGGAAAATATACCTGGCCCTTGAACAGCATGGTTTGAACTGCCCGTGTCCACTATGAGCAGGTTTTGTTAAACCTCTTACACTTCTGCCAGTAAGTCCAACCCCGCCTCCTCAGTATACTCAACGTAAGGACAAAGACCTTTATGTCGACCTAGTTCCATTTAAAAATAGTAAATATATTTCTCTTCCTTATAATTTTCTTAAAAATATTTTCTTTTTTCTAGCTTACTTTATTGTAGGAATTTAGTATATAACACTTTTAACACAAAAAACAGTTGTTTGACTAGTTCATTGGTAAGTCTTCCATTCAACAGTAGGCTATTACCATGTATTAGTTAAGTTTTGGAGGACTCAAAATTATACAGGGAATTGCAGCTGTCGGGGCATCTGTGAAGGGGGAAAGGGCAAGGCCGTGGGCAGAACGGTCAGCATCCTTAACCCCTGCCTTGGTCAAGGGCCAACAGTCTATGCAACTTTTAACTTTTTTATCTTATGGTACACTTTAACCTACAGTAACACTTCTGTAGCACACTTCAATTATGTTGATCAAAACAAGAGTAAAAAAGGGAATATATTTACTGTCCTTTGAACATTTTTAAAAAATAATTTAATGATCTTTAAAATTTTTTAGGTACACCTAAGATTCTCTCAAGGTAAACCAGTGTGCAGTGACATACCACTGAAAATAACTGGTCTATGGGAAACCAATGGCAGATAAAGGCCAGTTAGTAAACTTTGTTATGTCTACTTTAGAACATGGCTGCTGCTAAGGTTCATATTCTCTTACCCTTCACTTATAAAGTCAAATAATAATAGCGGTACTAGTTATCATTTTTGGTTTTATTACTGTAGGTAAGGCATCCTGCCAACCACTTTACAAATTCCATTTCATTTACTTCTCACAATCATCCTAAGAGGTAAATTCTAGTACCATTCCCATTTTATGGACCAGAAATTAACCTTGAGTGTTCAAGTCATCTGTTTAAGGTCACACAGCTAATTTCAGTTCCTCTTCACCAGTATGGGCAAGAGATTTTAAAAATGTGAAGCACTATAAAATATAAATGACATGTTCTTCTGTTTGTCCCTGAGACCACCTCAGTGGATGAATTGACATAAATGCCTATTGCTGGAGCCACTGCTGAGATAATAAAGTAGGATGATTTTCCTTCCTTCCTATTCCCTTACCATCAGCAGCTTAGGGATGACTTAAGAAAGTGGGAGAGAAAGATGATAGATGTGTCAGTTCATAGGAAATGATAAGCTTTTGAAGAGACAGGAACTGGGTTATTTCTTTGTTATAGTCTCTGCTCACTGTTATAGACAGAGTGCCTTGCCCCATGCCCTGCTCCTAATAGATGTTCAATAATATTTGTTAAATGAATAAACAAAATTATGAATGCATGCCTATAGAATAGATTTCAGGTTTTTCTCCATGCAAGGAACACATAATTCTGACAACTACCACTAAGAACAAATTGGTAAAGGTGGCCAGGACAATGCAATGTGTTTATCAAATTCTGATTTTGTTTCCTCTGGGTCATAAAATCAGATTGCATTTTCTAGTACCTCCCACAGTTGGGTGGGGCCATGCAATTTAGATTTTCCCACTGCATTATGAACAAAAGTGAGCTACACAGTATCCATGCCTGGCCCCCAAAACCTTGCAAATAATTCTCTAACCTTCTATTTTCTCCTGACAACTTGGGGCAAAGAATCCAATGACAGAAGCAGATCCTTAGGAGTTGGTGAAGTCACCTGATGGCAGGGAAGAATTGTGTGTCCCTGAATACATGAGCAGGATGCTACCGTCACCATCACTACTGCCTCACCCTGGACTCTGACTGATGTGACATGCAAACATTCAATTTGTTAAGTGTTTAGTCTATTCAGAATCCTGTAACAAAATAAGATAAATCAGGTCACTTATAAACAGCAGTTATTTATTTCTTGGAGCCCGGGGCTCAATATCACACATATTTGGTGTCTGGTGAGGGTTTGTTTTTTGATTCACAGATGGCACCTTCTAACTGTGAACTCACATGGTGGAAGAGGCAAGACAGCTCTCTGGGGCGTCTTTAATGAGGACTAACCCTGCCACCTGATCTAATCACCTCCCCACAGTCCCTCCTCCTAGTACCATCATATTGGTGATTAAATTTCAACACTGGAATTTTGAGGGATGGGGTAGTCCTGGCCCACTGAACATTCTGACCACAGCACCAAGCCACTAAGATTTTTTTGAGCTATAGTTAAAGCACTTTTCTTAATCCACTTCACCTTCTCACATACTCTGTCAAATACTCTCAGATTGCCTTCATTTCTCTTGTTCTTCCCATTTATTCCCCACGGTTAGTGTTTACCTTAATATGATTTTACTTGTACTACATATAAAAATATTTATATGAGAACAAGAGAACAAGAGGGGGACAAGAGAACATCCTAGGCCTTAGAGATTTTAGAACAGAGCTCAAGAAATACATTCTTGTTATCATTTCTTACCTTCTCTTGCAATAAAAGCTAGGATGACACAAGACTTAGAGATTTCTTGGCCTAGAAGTATTTATAGCTTAATAAGGACAAAATATGATGCTAAAACTTCTACCTGGACATCAAATATTGAGGAGATGTATGGAATTGAGAGCGAGCCCAGTGTTAAAATCCAGTTTGTTTCCATATAAGAAACTTGCTCCACAAGAGCCTGTGGTTCCATACAACAGGTCTTTAATTGAAAAAAATTTCCTCAGATTCAAATGTGATAGACTGGGAGAGTGACCTGAAAAGCTCTCTAAATATTTTAAGCAATTACATGTAAATTTTTGACATAGGGAAGACTATATCTCTTTCTATCCTTTATTATATTTTCTGAATGCTCTTCTAATAATTCGTGTGGTATTTCCCAGTTGCATAATTCCCCTGATTGCCAGTGATTAAGATTAAATGAGAGGATTGCATTCCTCCCCCAGGTGGTTGTTAGGAAATACCTGAATCATAGTGATTTCTTGGGTGAACTAAGACATCACCTCTCCCTAACAATCTCGGGTTTACATAAATAAGAATCCAACATGCACCGCACTAGTACATTTACTTGCTCAGCAGGTTTCTGATCTAAAGTATCTACTTTATTTATGGATTAGCAATTCATAAGCTTGTTTGGGAAAACAAAAGCATGGACTTCAAGTTTCATGGTTTCATACATATTAAATAAACCAGGGCAGAGTTACTGAGACAAGGTGGGTATTTGAATGTTATATTTAATAGATGAGATAATAATAAAATCCGTAGTCAATGATGACATCATTCACAGTTCTGTTAATCCAGGGCAATATCCTGATGTCCATTATTTTTTAGTCCTATTAAAAAAAGGAAAACAAAAATATCACCAAACTAAACAAAACAGTAATCATATATCATATGCAGCCACCAGGAGGAAAAATATAAGCATCACAATGAAAAGCTGTGACTGCTGGCTTAACTGATAAAAAGGAGAGGTGTCAGCGTAGGGACAACTTATGCAGGGCAATAACCTGGACATCAAACTTCTAGAAAAATAATATAACTAAAACCTTTTGTAAACTCTGAGGTGGATGAAATACTATTTTTTACTATTTTTAGAATAGATAGTTGTAGAGAACTGGACACCATGCTTGCAAAGGACAGTTACTGATTCTTATCACATTAAAAGGAAACGCTGAGAACAAGACAGTCTCCTGGCAAGCCTAGAGGCGTTTCCTGACTTGGGGGCAATCCCCCAAGTAACTCAGTGTTCTGGAATGAGATAAGGTCGGTCACTCACTAGTAAGCATGTGTTAAACATTGATGCTTAGTAGTTCTTCATGAGGGTTGTGGGGAAAGAACACATGAGGAGAGCACGTGGCCCTCATATGTAATTACCTGAACTCTCCACACCTGTTTCTGTCAATTACCTTAACTCTCCACACCTGTTATGTATAACCTTAATAAACAGCTGTTGCGGAGGGGACTTGGGGCTTCCCTAACTAAGGTTAGCTTGCTTCCCACAAGCTTGTACTTCTAATCTGTGTCACGCCTGGTTCCTTCCTGTGGCGACTGAGACCAGGCAATAGGGGTCCCAACAATATACATTGAAAAGGATCAAAATGGAAACAAAATGTACCCTCTTCTGAATAATCCCAAAATTGGGCACAGCTGAAAATTGCTCAAGAAGAAAGCATAATACATTGCCTTCAGAAAACTGGTCAATTTCTTAAAAAAGAATTGGAGACTGAATAACCACAGGAATATCAGAGAGAACTCTGAAAGAACTCACTGAAGAAATGAATAACTAAATGGCCTTTAACACAAGTTTCTTTAAATACGAAGTATTGAAGAACAAAGAAGCAATAAGAATAATAAAAATTAGTGTAGAAGCCAGATGAAAGAGGAGAGTCCCAGGTAGGAAAAGGATGCCAGAAGTTTGTCTCCTAGGCTTTTCCTGGTCCAATTTTCATTAAATCCCTCTTTTGCCAAGTAACATGTGTCATGATCTAGTTCCCTCTCTTTTCACAGTCTTGTTTTCCTTGCCAGAAACTGAAGTGAAAAGTTTCCTTTGGAAGTTTCCATCAGAAGTTTCCACATGCTTGGTAATGTCATGGTTAAGGTTCTAACCCTCTCTGTACCACCCATTAACCTTGCCTGAAAACATAGCCCTGACAGATGTTTAGTTTATGCCAGAAAAGGAAAACACCCACTGACTCTATCTGGCCCATTTTTAACAGACTCGAGTAAAAAAAAAAAAAAAACTCTACCACCTTATACCCTATACTCCCTAGAAAGATAGGAGATTGAAGGAATAGAGTGCAGAGTTTTCTAAGGGAAAATAACCTTCTAAGAAAAGAGAAAGAGAGAGAGGCTCTGTTGGAGTGAGAGACAGATAATTGGCGGAGAAACAAGCTGAAGGAACCAAAGACACAATGAACATTATATACATTAAGATATATTTATATATACATATTGCCAACTAGCTTTTTACTGATTGTGTTAAGCAATGTTTTCATTGTTTCATTTTATTTTCTGTGTATATATTTTGTGCTTTTTATCACTAAATGCACATACATTATTCAAAACCCCCATAAGATATACTTGCAGTTTTAAGTTGAGAAAATATTTCATGGCTAAAGTTTTTATACACTAAATAATTACTAAATACTTACCAACCCACATTTCCCTCTTTAGCTGGCCCACCCTGCCACATGGGGATGCTCCAACTGTGAAATGAATGAGCTCATCATTCTTTTCGACTTGCTCAATAGAAACAGTTATATAAAATCAGGTGATGGGTAGCTGACTTCTTTCATAGACGCTTTCTCTTACTTTATAAAATAGTGTCAGTAACTGTGTGCCTGATTTATAAATCAGTTTGTTGTAAGATGCTTCCCAAGTGCTTATTTTACAGATTTGTAAAGCTGTCTTTACTCAAAAGCAGGCACCAAAAATGCCAGGCTAGCCTGCTAAAACCAATACTGTCTCTCTCTCTTTGATTGTATATGTGTGTGTCATTCTCCTTTTCTCTCTCATTCTAATGAAAATCCATCTAAGGCAAAATTTTGACACAACACTTGTTTTGCCAGTGCCTGGTGTCTTTTCTGATGCCCCAGGGCCAGTTTTTTATGCTACCTAAGTCCTTCACAGCAATTCTGATTTACCACCTCATTCACTGTGCTCTCTTTTTTCCGTTAAGTTAAAAATCTCATTCTTTCAGCAGATGATCTCAGAGAGAAATTATACACAACCAATAGCTTAACATAGTTTATACTAAGTTACTACACAAAAAAAAGTCTCCCGAAATTTGACTTCACTGATAGAATTTGCAGTTTTAAAATAGGAGGGTTGTTTAGCTGAAATGGTTCATTAATTTGAAAATTTTCAACTAGTGTAATAAAACAAAAATTTCATAATTTCTAAGCTTTTTTTCAAGAACATATTAATTCCATTTTAGAACCGAAAAGAAATATTCTATCAGGATGGGCTTGAGTACAGAATGGGGCAACCTAATAGTAGCCTTTTAAAAACATACGGAGTTTACTCTTGATGGGCTTTAAGATGGCGGCCGAGTAACAGCTTCCTTGCAACTGGGCAGGATGAGACTGGGGAGAAAAGACTTCAGGCATCTCTGGCTGGCGAGATCTGCCCAGAAACATCCCTTTGGGGACACAGGGAGACAGCATGAGACTTCTGGACCCCCTGAGGAAGGCAAAAGCAGGGGAGATCTGGCAAGTGGTTGCATGTGTTCGTTCGGTCTAATCCCGCCGGCAGCTGTGGCTGCAGCAGCAGTGAGATTGCAAACTGCAAAGGCCTTACCTGTGAGCTGTTTGGGTTTCTTTTGGACTTGGCACTCAGTGGAACTGCCTTGGGAGAACTGGGGAAAGAGTGTGGAGGTCTTTGAGTGTTGTCGGGGCTCCAGACTGAGCTACCGAGCCAAACGGAGCTACCAGTGTTTGGTTGTGGGCCGTGTGGAGCCATCAGTTCCTCCACTTTTTAATGGAACCTTTTTTTTTCTAGTTAATGTGCTTCAGTTCTTTGTACTGGATAATTATCCTTTGTTGGGTGTATAGTTTGTGACTATTTTCTCCCATTGAGTTGACTGTCCAATTATTCTATTGATTAGTTCTTTTACAATATAGGAGAATTTTAATTTAATTAGGCTCCATTTCTTTATTATTGTTTTTGTTGCATGTTCTTTTGGGGCGTCTTGGTTAAATTCTTTGTCTTGGCCAATTTTCAAAAGAGTTTTTCTTAGGTTAGTTTCTAGAATTTTTCTTTCCTTTTTTTGTTTTTGAGACAGAGAGTCTCTTTATGTCTCCCTCAGTCGAGTGCCCTGGCTTCACAGCTCACAGCAAACCCAAACTCATGGGCTTAAGTGATTTTTTTGACTCAGCCTCCCAAGTAGCTGGGACTACAGGTGCCCACCAATACCTGGCTATTTTTGTTTGTTGCAGTCGTACTGAGAACTGTTTAGCTGGCCTGGGCGGGGTTCAAACCCACCACCTGTGGTGTACCACTGTGCGGCAGGTGCTGAGGCAGCTTCTAGAATTTCTATGGATTCAGGTCTTATGTTAAGTCTTCGATGCATCTTGAGTTAATTTTTGTGTACAATGAGAGACAGGGGTGCAGTTCCATTCTTCTACATGTGGCTTTCTCACTTTCCCAGCATGGTTCATTGAATAGGCTGTTCCTGCACGATTGTGTGGTTTTCTCTGCTTTGTTGAAGATCAGTTGGTCAAAGATATTTGGCTTTATTTCTTCATTTTTTATTTGGTTCCACTGGTCTATGTGTCTACTTCATACTAGTGACATGCTGCTTTGGTTACTATAGCCTTGCAGTATAATTTAAAGTCTAGGAATACGATGCTTCCAGCTTTGTTCTTGGTTACAGTTGCTTTTGTTATTCCGGCTCCTTTTTGGTTCTACGTGAATTTTAGGAAACATGTCTTGAAAGATAACAAAAAAACAAGTCAAAACAGACTTAAAATAAGTGCTCATGTTTATAAATCAGCATGAGACAGCAACCTCTTTGTTTTAGCCTTCATTGTTTACAACTATTACAGTGCTCATTCTTACATCTCAGTAACCTTGAATAAAGCTTAGCCTTACTTCAGTAAATGTGTTTAAAGTCAATTAGTTAATCTTGTTTGTGCGTATTTAATAAGGCACTTCCCTAAAATAGTATCCGACGCTAATTTATAGTTCACCATATAAGAGAAACCAGTGCTTTCAAACAGTTGCTGGTGCTGAGATACACAGGGCTATAAACCAGGGAAATTTTGTTTGCAATTTATTTGTGTTAATAGGTTAGTTATATCTAATATTTTATTTTTAGGTTATACACATTGTTCTTCCAGAATATGCACTACTAATTATAACTCCTTTTTATGTACCTGAAAAATTTCAAACTTATAAAACAAAAATGACTCTTGCAGGCTGCCATCTTCCACCCTCCTTTCCTGATTCCCATCAAAGCCCTGAACTCCCCCAAACCCTCCAAGCACAGCCAGGCATCGGCCTCATTTTCACCTGGCTTTAATTGGGCTCTTAGCTATCCTGGTGCCCCAGGCCTCTCTTGTTGGGTTAAGCTGCTGCAGGAGTCTCTTTAGGGTCAGGGCTTGTAAAAGGTTTTCCTTTGCTTATTGTGGAACTCAAATTGGGCTAAAGATTTTGTGAACTTGCCTGCTTTAGATCAGTTTTCCTCAAGGTTATTTCTTACTCCTACTTCAGTGACTTTCAAGTTGCCAGTTTCTCCCTCCTGCAGATTTTTAACTTGTCTCCTTCCCAGAAATGAATTTACTTGTTAAGAAAAACCAGTTAGTAGAGTATTCTGCAATATGACACTATTACTGTATCTGATCTTCGAGAATGCATCCAATTTTTTCTTTCATCAGAATGAAACTATTGAACTATAATGGAATTAAATAGCCATGTAAATTAAAAAAAAATAGATGGGCTTGGCACAGTTTACCTCCAGAGAGGAGCACCTGAGGGAAGGGAGCAAAGAAAAAAGGCAGAATTGGATTCAGTTCATTATCCCCAGAGAGGTGGAATATCCAGCCCTCATCTTAATGACTAAATTTATGTTCCCTATTTAAGTACATTTACTTAAACAAAAATTAATGCCATTTATTTTAAAGACTAGCACATGCAGTATAAAAACCCATGAAAATTTCATTCTTATAGCCGGGGAGGTTATAGATGGATGAGTCCTTCTTCCCAACATGGCTCCCACAAGAGGGAGTTTACACTGAAGCCTGAAGCTGAGACATCATTATGAGTAGCTGTGACGATGAAGTTCTCTTGTTTCTCGTGGCTATAAGGGTGGCAATGGTGGTGGTGGCGGTTGCTGTTGGTGGTGATGACAATGCTGATTGTGGGCTATTTTTGATGGTGATGACGGTGCTGGACACTGTGGCGGTGGTAGTAGGGGCAGTAACGGTGAAGGTGGAGCTAGTGTTAGTTCTGCTTTTTTCCTGGTAGTTCTTTCTGTATCTACTAGGTGGTTCTGTTTGGAAGGAACTGGGTCCCCCTTGGATTATAAGGTAAGGGGATATGATGAGAGGGGTTAGTGGTGTCAGTGGCTGTCCTAAGAATGTAAGAGAAATCACGGATTGCTGAACTCCTGTCTCAACTTCTCAGACACTCCCATAAGCAGCTTTTCTGACACACTGGTCAGTTGTGCAGACAGGCCATTGAAAACTGAGTAACATGGTTCAGTGGAGTGGAACCACGTCATTCGTGTTCTAAAACCTACCAGGAACCCTCCATTCTACTTAGAATGAAATTCTCACACCTCTGCGTGCTGTCTGAGGTCCCATGATCTGTGGTTACTCCATCTCTCAAGCCCATTTCCCCTGGCTGTCCTCAGCTGCTCTAGTCACGTGGACTTTCTCTATGTTTATCCCCCTCTCCAAGGGTCTTTTGCTGGCTGTCTCTTCTTTCCAGAAGACTTTTCTTCCAGGCCATCACTCTGTGGTCCTCACTGCACAGCTCTTCTCCTGGAAGAGGCTCATCCTGACCCCTCCAGCTGAAGCCTCCTTTCCCAGGCTAGTATGTGCCTTGCATCTAGAGCTGACCTCAGGGTTGCCGATGAGATTTTCCTCTTAACGAACCTGAGCCAGTACAATCTGCAAGTGCAAGGATTTCAAAGCTTGAATTACAATCTCCCTTGATTAAGGAGCATGGCTGCAGCCTGCTTTCATGCTATTGGTAACAGAACAACTGTAAAGAGAAATAGTTAGCTAGTGGTGAGAAGCAAAACGTAGTATGTGACTGCAACTGCTATTTGTGAGTGTCATCTGGCTGCATCACAAAAGGATGATGTGTAAACTGAAAGATGTGACCAGAAATAACAGTTCTGCAGTGATTAAGAGAGAGTGGCCATAACGAACATGGCATCCAGTCCAGGCTGGATTTAATAAAAAACTACATGTGCCTGGTAATAGCTTTTATGGCCATATATCTATAGCTGCTACAAAACATTATCTAGTAATTTCCCACAGAAAATAACTTTGTTTCTGTGAGTCTGAATTGCTCCCAAACTCCTTTTATCTCCCATTAAAACTACTGACATCATAATTTAATTTTTGTAACTTTTTATCTGGCTATAATTTGAAATCTATGCACAGATTTCAAAATTAGTACAAGAAACTTCCACATACACTTTACCCAAGTTCAGGAATTGTTTGTTTTCCCCCCATTTGCTTTCTTTCTCTCTCTCTCATGTGGATACATATATTTGATATTTGTATTTATTACTTTTGGAACAATCTGAAAGCAATTTGAAGATGCAATGGCCCTTCACCCTTAAATACTTCACTGGGTGTTTTTTGATATAACCCCAGTGCAATGATTGAAATCAGAAAGTGTAGTTTTGACAAAGATAAGATGAGATTCATATAACTCCTATTTAAATCTTTCAAATGTCTGAATAATAGTATTCATATATTTTTTCTTAATCTAGGATGCAATTCAAAATGAATAAATTGTTGCTGGTCTCATTCATTATTGAACAAAGTCTTGGAAATTCTTTGACTTTCTTAACCTTGTTATATTTGAATAGCAAAAGCCAGTTATTTTGTTAAATAGTCCTTAATTTCAGTATGTCTGATGTTTTGTTATAATTAGTTTTGGCATTGTTGACAACTATCATTATAATAAGCAAACCTAATGAATACAGTAAAATATTTACTTAAATGCTTTTGGGTGAAAATTTAAACTGAATGAAATGAGAAATTCTCAGCGTGCAATATGATGAGTTTCAAAAAATCATGCAGACACCTGTTTAAAGTATGCTGGTATCAAGATACAGTACATTTTTATTCCTACAGAAAGACCTCCTGTGCCTTTTCCTAGTGAATCCTCTACCCAAGACTCAACCTATATACTTATTTTTTTCTGCCATTGACTAATTTTTTCTGTTCACAGATTTTGTTTGAATGCTGTTATACAGTATGTACCATTCTTGAACCTGAACTCTTCTCCTAGGTGTAAATGTGAGAGTCACCCATGTTGCTGTGTGCACCAAAAATGTGTTCCTTTTGGTTTTGCTGAGTGGCATTTTGTATTAATATAACATGGTTGATTTATTCATTATTTTTATGGTGGACATTTGTGTTGTGTACCAGTTCAGTTTTGGTCAATGTTCAGCCAAAGTAGCAGAACCAGTAGGAAATACATAAAGGGATTTGTTATAGAAGAGTGGCCCACAAAAGTGAGAGGCTAGTCGTTAATCAGTCTGTGGACCTGTTATCTGTTCACCTAATGATGGAGCTGGAAGTTCTCAGGGCACGTAGCCAGGAAGTGAGGGGTGCAAGTGGAAACCTGTAAGAATGAATTGACAATGGTGTTACCTATGTCCATGTGACCGGGGTATCCTAAAGAATTTGGAACCTTTCATCACAAAGCCAAACACGCACATGCACCTGGTGCAGGAGTTGGAGAAACTAGAGCAGGATCCAGGGGAATCTAGAACAATGCCAGGCCCAGCTTCTGCTTCACATCAGCAGGGAAAGACCAGCAGATCAACAGGAAAGGTGAGCTACAAATCGACCACCACCCCTCTTCTTCCTCCATCTCTCCTTAGAGCATTCCTACCATTACCCTAACTAGAAACATACAAGGAGGTGAGTTCTGAGCAATGGAGTTCAGCCTAATGAAACTGACAGATTATAAATCCATGGAAGTACATTCCTTGTCAACTTGGCACCCGTACGCTTCTCCTTTAACCAGGCTTACTCACCAAATAAAGACACCAGGAAAGTCATCCTTCTGCCTAACTTGTACCACAACTACGAATTTTTCCTAGAAGAGGTTAAAATTTTTGTGTTTGTTCACAGATGACGTTCATTCTTCTCCTAGCTGTATTGCTGCCCTTGCATGATTTATATACTGTGACTCATTGTTTTATACTAGAAATAAATATTTATTTGTTTCATCAATTAAGAATAAGGCAGAAGAATGAAACAGGACCCCTACCTCTTGCCACGCACAAAGATTAATTCAAGATGTTTAAAAGATTTTAGACATGAGATGTTTAAAAGATTTTAAGACATGAAATTGTAAAAATTCTAGAAGAAAATGTAGGAAAAACTCTTATAGACATCAGCTTATGCAAAGAATTTACGACTAAGACCCCAAAGACAAATATAGCAATAACAAAAATAAATAAGTGGGACTTGATTAAATTAAAAAGCTTCTGCACAGCAAATAAAATAATAAGCAGGGTAAACAGGCTACAGAATTAGAAAAAATATTTTCTAGCTATACGCCTCATAAAGGGCTAATAACCAGAATCTACAAAGAACTCAAACAAATCAGAAAGTAAAAATAACCCAAATAGCCCCATTACAAAGTGAGCCAATGACATGAACAGATTTTTTTTTCAAAAGAAAAAAAAATGTATTCATGATCTATTATATATGACTTAATAAAAAAATAAAAAATAAAAGAAACAAATGGCAAAAACATTTGAAAAATTGTTCAACATCACTAATCATCCCCCAAATGCAAACTAAAACCACGATGAAACACCACGGAATTGTCATTATTAAGACGTTTAAACACAATAGACCCTGTCATGGATGTACAGAGACAGGACAGCTTAGGTACTGTTGGGTGTCAATCGGGACAACTTCTGTGGAAAACAGCATGTGTATTCCTCAAGGAAATAAAAGTGGACTTACTATTCCACCCAGCAGTTCCACTACATATTGAGAAAAGAAAAGAAGTCATTTTACAGAAAAGACACCTGCACCCAAATGTTTATGACTCCTCAGTTCACAGTGGATGTGAAATCAGTCTAAGTGCCCAAATCATAAGTAGTTAAGGAAAGTGTGGGGAGTGTGTATGTGTACATGTGTATACACACATGTAGATAATGGAATACTACTCAGGCATAGAGAGGAATGAAATGTCTTTGCATCAGCTTGGATGGAACTGGAGGCCATTATCCTCAGTAGAGTATCTCAGGAATGGACAAAAATCACCACGTGTGCTTACTAATAACTGGGAGTTAAAGGGCAGATGCACATGGACAAAAAGAAACGTAAAGAGCTTTGAAACCAAGAAAGGAGCAACATGGAAGGAGGCTGAGGGCTGCAAACTTACTTGGCACGTTAATCGCTGTTCTGGTGACAGGGCACTGAAAGCCGTGACCTAAGCTAAGCATTACACAGGGATCCACGTAACAAGACATTTGCACCTCCTTACTGTTTGGCAATTTTTAAAAAGGTTAACATAACACAAAAAGAATAAGGAACATCAAAATTTTATTTGACTTTAATTGATTTCTTCTCTGATGCTTTGACATTGTTTATGTGGATATGGTTTTCTCCCTATACATCACTTTATTTATCCTAAAGAACTTTTAACGTTTCTTGCAGAGCAAGACAGTGTAAGGCTCTCCAGGTAAGCAGAGCTCAGCTCTGACTCTGCGTTCTCCCATCTATCCAGATTTCAGGATGGCAGTTTGCTTTGCAACCTCAGTTTTGTAGTAGATCCAATAAAAGTCGTTTTATTTTAAGTTCAGCTTTTTCTTATAATAGGGCAGGAGTGATGAATTCTGAGGTCTTCACATGTCATAGCTGTAGAAATTAAGTACTTTTGTGATTTCACTTTTTTCCTTCTCTCATTTTTGTAGTTATCACTTTATTTTGCTCTCTCTGCCAGTCTCAGACAGTTTCCTTACACACATGCGCTGATTCCTGTCTAACTGAAGGCTTGAGAAGAATCTTCTGCAGACGTCTGGGTCTCTGTGCACCTCTTCCTTCTCCACGACTCTGTCCTGTGAACCTCAAACATCTATTCTGTCCAGATTCTCAGCTTTATCCTCTACACTCTGGATTCCCCTGGACTCCACCTTCATTCCTGTCCTGGTGCTGTGTCCTGGGGACCCTCTCAAGCTGAAAACTCAGGTAATCAGAGATTTTCTTGCTGGTTTTTCCATTTCTCAGAGATCACTATTTTTTTTTTTAACTTGGAGTTCAATGCTATAAAAAAAAACTTTTTAATATATTTTGTCCAGTTTCTTCAGTGTTGTAAGAGGAAACTGATTCATGTTTCTGCCTCTTGTCTGAAAGAAGAACTATTCTGAAGCAATTTAAAGTAAATTTTAATAATAAAAAATTGAGACTTTTTCTTTACATAAAATACAACTTATATTATTAATTTATTTAAAATATTATAAGTTAAAACTCTTCAACCATACCTTTATATTCATCCAATTAATAGTTTTTATTCTGTTGGCCTCCTTCCAAGTTTTATAAATTAAAATATGCATAATTAACATATTGATGAATCCCAATGTGGAAAGCTTTTCTTACTTTCACCTCCTCCTCTTTACCCATAGTGCCCCTTTCCTCACATTTACTATCTCACTGTCCACCTCAGGCCTGTTTTTGACAGGTCAAAATGTAGTATTTGTATGTTATATACATATATTTTAAAATAGTTAGAAGAAAATAATTCAAATGTGTCTAGCATAAAGAAAGGCAAATATTTAAGGAGATGGATATACCAATTACACTGATTTGATCTTAATAATTTATATGAGTGTATTAAATTAACACATATAACCAACTCCCAAAAGAGGAAATAATAAATTAGTATAAAAATAAAAAATATAGAGACTTTGTAAGTTATCTCTCTCAGGAGTCCTCAACTTCAAAAGGGGAATATGAAAAATGCAATCAACAAATATACATCCAGGTCTGGTTCAGCATCTGCAGGATCACTGGGGATTCAAGCCACCTCCATCATTTTCCTTTTATACATTAAGCACAAAACTGCCATTTCCTTAACCCTAGATGACTACTAATTTCTAGTCATGTGATCCTGATAGGCAAGAGGAAGGGGACAGAGGTGGTGTTGTCAATCCTTGTTTAAAGAGGTTTACATGTTTTACCCCTTGTATGTATACTGGGACCTGCCTCAACCATACCGAATCCTGGAAAACTGAGGTTCACCTGCCTTTTCACTGTCCCAGGGCTGCTCTCCTCTGGGGAAAATCTAGTTCTTCCTAGTTTTTTCCTTTATTCTCATGGATGAAACAAAATACTTTTGGTCCTGGAGACTTGCCAAAGTGAAACCGGTCTTAAACAGCAAGTTGGGCAAGTTGACCACAGTCGAAGTCAAATTAAGGGGTAATTTTTACCATTCAAGGCAAAGTCAGGTATGTCTAGGTATGCTGACATATTGTGCTCCAGAGACAGGCAGAGACAGGCAGTGCTGAATTTCGGAAAGCCACGTGTCAAGCGGTGATTAAAATGAGTGGCTGCCATTTCCAGACAGAGAAATCAATGGTAATGAACCTAAGGCAGAGATACCCAGTGATCCTCAGCTGCCAAAACAGATCTGGATGTACATTTGGTGGTTGCATTTTTCATTTTCCCCTTTTAAAGTTGAGGACTCCTGAGGGACACAACTTACAAAGTCTCTGCTTTTTTTTCTTTCGATACTAATTTATTATTTCCTCTTTGGGGAGTTGGTTATATGTGTTAATTTAATATGCTCATATAAACAATATTTTCTTTATGCTCGACACATTTGAATTATTTTCTTCTATTGGACAGAAGAAAACATTGGACTGCAAAGGCTCAAGTGTGACATCCATTGTGTCTTTTGATGCTTGTGCCCCAGAGGCAGTTTTGGAGGCCCAGACTAGCGCAGAAGCCCAGGGCATAGGGGTAGGGAGTTGCAAAGAATTAGAGATCTGTTCTTTCTCATTTTTAATCCTCTCATTCATTTTCCTTCTCTCACAGAAACTGCTGTGTTTCTGTTTGCCAGATGCAAAAGCCAAAAATGATTGAAAACATTAGTAATACCATTACTTTCTGAATTAAAAAATGAGTAAAGCTTCATTGCCCTCCAAAACAAAGTCTTAGTGTAATAATGTGTATTGGTAGCCCTAAGAAAAAGAGGCAAAAATTTATGTGATTAAGAAAATGCACCCAGAGGTCTTCAAGAGTATTGTTCTTTAAATTGAAGTTTTTATTGAGATAATTGTAGATTTTCCTGCACTTGTAAAAAATAATACATAAATATCCCATGATCTTTTAGTCCCATTCTCCCAATGGCAGCATCTGGTAAAATATCACATACTATCATAGTCAAGTTATTAACATTGGTGGAATTCAGTGATTTCAGTGATATTATTCATATTTCCTCACTTTTATTATGTGTATATTTCAGTATCTGCATCACACTCAAGATTCTAAACAGCAGAATCAGTATAAGACTTTGTTATGTCACCTTTAACAAACTCTCCCCATCAACACCAGCCTGTAACAATCACTGATGTGCTCTCAATATAAGATTTTGCCATTTAAAAAATGTTATACAAATGGAATCATTACACGTGTAGCATTTAGGCATTGACATTTTTCACCTGGTATAATTCCCTGGCTATTCAACCAAGTTGTTGCATTTATCAACACTTTGTTCCTCTATGCTGCTGAGTAGAAGAATCCCATCAGATGTATGGCCTCACAGTTAAATCGTGTGCCTACTTAGGCACGATTATTACAGCTTAACACTTAGGGACACTGGGCTGACTACAGATTTTGGCTGTTACAAACAAAGCTGTTAGGGACATTCATGTACAGTTTTTATGTAAACATATATTTTAATTTTTGAAAATAATTCCCCAAAGTGCAATTGATAGGAAATTGCATGTTTACTTTTATAAGAAAATGCCAAGTGGTGATTCAGAATGGCTGTGCCATTTTGCATTCCTACTAGCAATGTAGGAGTGATCCAATTTCTCTATATTCTTTCCCAAATTGAATGTTATCACTATTTTATATTTTAGTTGTTCTGATATTTTGTGAGTGCTCTCTCATTATGATTTTAATTTTATTTCTCTAAAGGCTGACAATTCTCTGCATTATTTCACGTGCTTATTTAACATCTGAATATCCTTCTTGATAAACTTTTAAGGCTCTTGCTCTTTTTGTAATTGTAAATTTTGTTGTGTGCTTGAGAGTTCTTTATACAATCTACATACCATCCTTTGTTGTATGTAATTAACAGATATCTTCTCCCAGTTCTGTCTACAGCTTATCCTCTTAAGAGCATCTTTAACAAAACAAATATTTTGTTATTAGAGGAAAAAGCTTTTAATATTGATGAAGTCAAATTTATCAATTATTTTCGCAGATTGTCCTTTTAGGTACAAAATGTAAGAATTCTTTGCCTAGCCAATAAATGCTAAAGATTGTCTTCTTTTTTTTTCCTGAAAGCTTTGTAGTTATACACTTAAGCTCATGACTCATTTTGAGTTAATCTTTTAAGGTTTATCTGAAGATTAATTTTTTTCTTTCAATGCCCAGTTTTTTAGGACTACTTGGTAAAAAAGACTATCTTTTCTCCATTGAATTGCTTTTGTACCTTTATCAAAACTAAGTTATGCAACAGTAAAACAAACCAAACTTATGTGTATTAAAGAATACATTCAAGAGCATAAAAAGGCAACGTATGAAAGGGAGAAAATAGTTTCAAATGATATATCTGACAAGAAATTTACAACCAGAAATTCTAAAATTCAATAATAACAACAAAAATAATCTGGTTAAAGAATGGGCAAATAGTTTAGAGGATTTTGATTGTGTTTCCAATCAAAGTTAAGTTATTATAGCTTAACATAAAGTGTTATAAGATGATTTTTGTAAGACTTATGGTAACCACCAAACAAAATCCTATAGTCAATTTACAAAAATAAAAAGCAAGATTCTAAATATACCACTAAAGAAAAATCACTTAACCAGAAAGGAAGATAACAACGGAGGAAGAAGGGAGCAAAGAATCTACAGCACAGCCAGAAAATACACGCCAAAATGACAACAGCGAATCCTCACCTACCAATTGCTGGGGTCTTGCCTGGGGACAGGGTCCTTTAAGAGATGTGGACCCAATGGCCATGGACTGGGGAAAATGAAAGTAAAAGTGGTGAGAGATAAAGAGACAAGACACACAAAATAGAGTTTTCAAAGGTGGACATAGGGATCTACCACTAACTTGCAGGGCATTAGTGAGTGGCCCTAAGTGTTTATTCCACCCCACTTTTATAAAGGCCATTTTCTTATTTAGCCAGAGAGATAAGCTGAGAAAAGGAACAAAACATCAACAGTTTCTATGAGTAAATATTTTAGTTATTACTCTATTTATAATCATTAACTTTAAGAGTCTAGACAGTCTTGAGAAACCTAGAATGTGAGCCTTGTGTGGAGAGAGCCTTCCATTTGTGGTCACACACACAGATTGCTTGGAAGAGGTTAGACCCCTCTAGTTTCTCCATGGAACAAACACAGTGGTGTCAGTTCTCATCTAAAGAATTAGTACAAAAGAAAAATTGTCCCCTTATCTCCACCTGGAGGTGTTTCCCTCTGTGGTTAGAGTACAAGCCCTCTTACCCATGTTTCACAGCTTGAGCTGTTCCCTTAATGTAGGCCCTGGCCATTATATGAATTTCCACAATGGATACTTATTTTTGAAAAAATTGTTGACTGTTGACTGGTCAAGGGTTGGCCTGGTTAATGTTTCTTCCCAGGCCTTGTAGGTAGCTTCTTCTATGGCCATTGTTCTTCAGAGTACTTATAGACCCAACAGGGATGTTTGTAAGCTGGATCTCTTACAGGCCAGGCTTCCAGTCAAAACAGAAACTTCCCAGACAAGTAATTCAATTGATGTGTTAAAAGTAAGCTAACCAAATTGTTTTTATTTCAGCTTAACTTATTTCTCGTTTTTTCCCTTTTCTGGAGGTGTTTTCCCTCGGTCAAAGACCCCATTCTTCCTACACCAATAATTACTGTGAATGTAAATGGATTATTTTCTACAATCAAATGACTTAGAGTGGCTAAAAAAATGAATGAAACAAAACACAACTACATGCTGTCATCAAGAAAGTCACCTCACTTATAAAGATGTATATAGACTGAAAATGAAGAAATGGAGAAACAGGAGTGTGTCCAGAGTGGTAGGAACAGCAGGCAGCTCAGTGAAGCCACAGGAAGTGCTGTAGGAGAGATCTCTGACATGTGAAGGAGGCTGTTAGGGGCCATTAGAGAGGCAATATGTAGGAGTCACATACAAAAAAAAAAAGCAAAAAAGAAAAGGCTCTGATGACTTTAAGAGAACACAATGTGATAGCAGCGTGGAAAAGAAAAAAATAAGAATGGGAAAGCAGAAAGCACACCAAGACAAAAGCAGGATAAAGGAGTAGCACATGCAAATGACAACATCAGTTAGAAAGAAAGGGAAAAGGACATCTGTAGCCCAACTGACCTGTGCAAATGCAGTGCTGGTTTCCACTTAGGTTTTCTGGTATGGGTCACCCCCAGCAGGGGACAATCTTAGTATTTTCACCAGCATCTGCCTTTACATTCACACAGCCAAAGTTCTACTACAGTGCAACTATTACTGGCCTGACATAAGCAGGATTGACTGTACATATTTGAAGGCAGTAATCTGTGGTTTCTGCAGAAGGGGACACTATATGCAATAGGCTCCCTTACCTGCTATTTCATTTTATGTGTTTCAGTCACCTGTGGCACAGTACAATAAGATATTTTGAAAGATAGACCATGTTTACATAAATTATACTACAGAATATTGTTGTAATGATTCTATTTTACTATTCATGGTTTTTTTTATCTCTTGTTTTGCCAAATTTATAAATTAACTTTTATCATAGGTATGTACCTATAAGAACTAAGAGTAAATACACATATAGGGTTTGAAACTTGCCATAGTTTCAGGCATTCCCTGGGGACGCCCATTATCTCCTAGAGCACTAACAGCAAACTCCTCAGAACACCCAGATGAGTGGACAGAAATTCGCTTCTAGATATGACTTTAAACAAGTTCCAAATTATGCTCTGACACCCAAATAAATAATCCTTTCTGTGGTTGAAAAGGCCTAGTGAACTAGATAGACAAACTCAGAGCAAATGACATTGGAAAATAAAAAAAACAAAAACTCTACAGAGACAATAATCGGGAAATAAATCACTTAAAAAGAAACCTAAATGATATACTGATGAACATATGAACATTACAGAGAACAATTGCAGGTAACCTGGACCATTCTCTAAAGAAACAGCAATGGCATGTAAGATGGTTACCAAAAAAACGAAGAAAGAAAGATAAGATTTTGACTTTTTTTCTCTTTCAGTAGTAGTAATAAAGTAAGAATAATCCAACATCCAAGTGGTGACTGAGCTGTTTTGTGGAATGCTAAAGATGAAACAATTCCAAAATAGAGGTGAGGAGGGGAATCACTAAATGCAACCTTCTTCCCAGCTGGGGTCCCAAAGATTAGCAAGCAAATAGCAACCTTATCATTGGGGTTTGCTCTATAATCCACGTAAACCTATAAATAACTCCCAGAACTAATGAAAAAAAATGTTAAAGAGGCATGATACTGTTCCTTATTTAATGAAGAGAATATTATATTTCCCCATGTCCCTTGAAAGGAATCACATTTAATTTAAGGTCCTCCCTTCCCTAAATCAGTGTTTCCACTGTGTGCTTCCTCAGCAGCACCTGGAAACCTTAAGCTATAAACTCCGGGTTCTACCCCAGGCCTATTGAGTCAGAAACTCAGGAGCAGTTTCAGCAATCTGTGTTAACAAGTCCCCAGCTGTTTCTGATCCCTGCTAAGTTTGAGAACCACTGTCCTGAATCACGTCTATTTCCTATTTTGAAGCTCTATGTAAAGATCGTATAAGATACAGATTATCATATAACTGAACTTGGTGCACTTAAAATTCACACTTCATGGGATTTCTGCCTCATTAATGAATGTATTTGGAACTATAAAGCAGAGGGTGAGATTTGACAACTTCCCTACTACAGTTACATTTGCACAATGATGTTCTGGGAGAATTTTCAAGGCATAAGAGAATGAGTATGGAAAGTACCAGGGAGTTTTAGCACTAAATATTGTCTCATTCCCCAGAATCAAGGTTTTCCAGGACATTTCTCAGGGAATCATCTCCTGCTCTGAGAAGTGAGCCAAAGAGGAGATAATTTTAACTCAACACAGAAAAAAGTGACACAAATTTGAGAGTATGGTAGCTCTCCAGTTGACAGACTTATGCCTGGAAAGTAGCTCAGGGACTAATGTTTGCCATGGCAACATTAATTCATTAACATAATGAAAGTTATGTACTTTCATTAAACTCTTAATGATGACTTTTAGTGATTTTTTCCTGAATTTAATGTATTTTGGGGGGTTTCCCTGTCTCCCTCTCAACTTTCCAATAATGTTATAAATATATTTCAGTTTGTTTAAAAATTAGAAAAAATAATTTTTTTACCTGGTGAGAGTAACTTAATATCCTTTTGAAATTGAGATGGATTCCATCAAATTATCCTTCTAAAGTATATAATATGGTGGATTTTATTCTATTTGTGAAATGGTGCCACCTTCACTACTAACTAATTCTAGACTTAGATAGAAAATGCAATAGTTTCCTTTCATATCTCCTGAGGACGTGTTGATTTTCCTTAAAGTCTTCCTGAGGAAGTTTCAGAGAGGGGAGAAAATTCAGATTCAAACTGACAGCACCCATAGGTTCTCAGGAAGCGACAACAGCTTTGGCTGGGTAACACCTGAGTTATACTTTGCTTCTTAATTCCTATGGTCGTTGAGCATAGACCCTTGAGTCCACTTTCATAAACTGTAGTTTCACTCTGCTTCTGGCATAGATCCTCAAAGATTTAGAGATGTTAGATAATTAATAATTTCAGACAAGACAGAATAAAAATGAGAAGACCCTGGTTTTCCTTTTTCTTCAAGATGTCAGCTATCATAACTGCTAAGGAAAAATTTTAGTACGATGACCTTGGCTAACTAAATTCATACAAGTAATAAAAATATCCCAATGTACATGTCAACATCGTCTTCTGTGGGTGGGTAGTGAAAGTTGATAGAAGGGCCTCAAAATAGAGATATGGAAATAACCGCTGACTAGCAGACAAGAAAGTCACCAAGAAGCCGGGGCTCCCTGGGAAGGGAGGAGCCCTGGGGCACAGCAGGTGAGTCTGTCGAAGAGGAAGGGAGACCAGTTATTTCTCAATTCCTCCTGCTCTGAGCTTATCTCCCATCCTTCTGGAAGCAGTGCTCTGGATCCAGTCTTCCTTCTATTTGTATTCAGATCTGTGATCCTGCCGAGTCTCATATGACCAAATTACTGGCACTTTTGAATTCTACACAAGAGACTTGGGCCCTCTTCTCTGAATTCGGATGAGCTGAGCCACTTTGAGGAATCTTGCAAACATAGTCAGACTTCTGATCATTGTCCCAATATTCCTGGAGACCTTTTACTATACACACCCACCTGGGAGTAGGTAGGAGATAGCTCAGGGGAGATTTATTTTGATAAGACACGAAGAAAGTGGGTTTTGATGTTAATATAAATGAACATGGAGAGATAAACCGTGACAGATCTCACTCTCTGGCCCCTGAGACATAAGTGAGAGCAGTTATTTCAATTGTTTGATTAATGCACTGACCAGCAGGGTCACGGCTGACTTCTAGGGGAGCCAAGACACTCAGCACCCAGATCTTTACTCTGAAACCAGGCAGCAAACTGGATGCTGCCAACAGAGCGTCTTTTCTGCAGGGAGCAAAAAACCAGGATCCCACAATTTACACAAGTCAGAGACCCTAAGGCCACCCCAGGGACCTGAGTCATTGTATTTCAACACAGAAGAGAATTTCAAAGGAGTTGGGCCATGACAATGGTGGCTGTCATTTTCTAGATGACAGAAAGGTTAAGGAAAATATCCACTTACTGGTTTTCAAACTTGGTAAAAGAGATAAAGCATGAAGGAGACACTCAGTCTTTTAAAATCCAATACCCTGTCATAGTCGAATCCTAACCCTGAACCTAACCCTAACCCAAATGAACATTATAAAGACATAATTTATTAAAGTTCTATTTACAATTGATTGATCAAAGTTCTGTTTAAAGATGCATGTTATTCTGTGATTTTTGCTCTAGGAGAGGAGTTGGAAATTAATTCCTTGTCTATCCAAGAATTATGATTCATGTTCTGTCATTTATTTCTGCACTCATTCACTTACTCACAGTGATAGACTGCTGTACTCCCAGTCCTGGCCTGGTGGTGGGGAGTGATGACTTTGGCCTCCTGTGTAAGGTGCCAATGGACCAGGCAGTGCAGAACTTCAGCGTCACTCCCTGGAAATGCAAGCAGAGCCTATGGTTTTCCTCCCTGTTTCTGTTGATTGATTTCTTGAACAGGAATGATTGGCATATTATTTATTAATAAAGGGAACAATGATGGATCTACATTTTCCCTCTCAATCTACAAAACCAAAATATTCAGCATAAAAGCCCAATTTTCATTTCAACAGAAAAGTTGCTTTGTAACTTTTAGTTCTCAAATATTTTTGGAACACACAAGAAAGAAAAACATAATTTAAATACAATCTGGTATATAGATATGTCTTTATTAACATCATTGTCAAATTGTCAAATCTCAGATGAAAGAAAGTTCTATTTTGCAAATTTTAAGGATTCGAGCCCAGGCAATATTAGATTTAAATATAAAAGTGCCGAAGTGTCATTATTATACATTTTCTTCATAAATGAATATGATGAACTTAATAGGTTGAAAGATGGCTACTGGAAGTTAATGACACTGAATCATATTTTAACCTTTAGCTTTATGGCAGAATAAAACGTTAGCTGTGGTCTTATTCACAATGTTTTTGCAGTTGTCTTAAAATCCTGGAACTTTCATTCATCACTCAGAGGTAGAATCATCGTATCTGCTGTAGCCTCCAGCTTCATCGGAGATATAGTTCTTTGGTCTATGCTAACCCTGACAGGTTTTTCATCTATCTTTTTTTAACATTAGATTTGTTCCTTGCAAGGCTACTGGTTGCTGGAATAGCACTTGGCAGTTTGAATATAATCCTTTATTAGTCTGAATAGGTGAGAATCCCCAAAATATAATCAGCTACAATTCACTCTTTAGCTTTAGACATTGCACCAAACCCTATGACACAGGAAGTGAGTATAAGCATGTGGCAGGAAGTAGCTGGTGGCCATGTGCAGCCAGTTTGAATATCTGCAAACTCCTCAGTGATGTGTGCAAAAGGACTTGCTGTACCTGCAGTGCTGTCACAGGAACCATTGCTAATTGGTACAATAAAACCTGCCCATGATATGAGAAAGAAATTTTACACGATAGGCGAAATGCTAGCTATAAACACAGTAGCACCATCAGTCATGAGGTGTAGCACTGTGGGAGTTGTCATGCATGTCAAAGGACCTCTGATATCAATCCACTATCATAGTACCCTAAAGATCAGTCTTCTTGGCATACCAAGTGATTCAGAGTGTTTGCATGGTTTGTACAGGATAGTTGTATTGGGACTAAGTGGATTTTTTTACAGGGCTGGTGTAGGAGCTGTGATCTGCAGAACGAACAGTGTGGGAAAATTTATTTTGTACTATTTTGTGCTTTTTTATACCATGTTGGATTTTTGTCAGGTTTTCATTTTTTACATTTTAAAATCCATTAAATTTGAACAAAGAAGAAAATACATTTGCAGTCTACAACTGCTAACAAGTTAATCTCAGATGTTCCTTTGAATACATACATAAAAGCTAAAGGCATTTTAGAAATTTCCATGTATTAGACATCAGAAACACTCCAATGTGCATGGACTTGGGGTCCGCCCCCTTCAGGAAGGTACCTGTATCGCATATTCAATAGACATTGAATCTCTGTAAGATCTACTGTGACATCATAGTATTTTAACATTAATCATGAAAAAAGTTGTTTTGATTTTCTGCTAAGGTTTTATTAACTGAAAAATAGATGCATTATGGAAGGAACCCTTTAAAAACTGAAAATTTAATAGGAAATTTTGTTAAATACATCATTTTGATTTGCAACCTTATTATAAAATTAAAAAAATTCATATTCTACATTTGAATTGTCCATATGTTTTCTTAATAGGCTGCAATAACAATAGAACATAAAAAAGTATGCAGCATCTCATGACTTTTATCTTTAATTTAATTAAACTTCTCTGGCTTGATAAATCATATAAACCTGTTAATATGGATCCTGGTATGGGTTTTTTTTTTCAATATTTGTTGAATGACATTGCTTTTAATATGCTTTCTCATTAATTGACAAGAACTACTTGTGTCTTATCTCATTCCAATTACATTTTAAATTCTCTTATGTTATTTTATGATCAAAAATTAGTTTATTGGTATTAATAGGGAAACTTTGTGTAGGCAAAATAGGATAGTGTTATTTGACTCTAAGAAAAGATATATAATCATTTTAGGGGTCTAATTCTGATGTCAGATCTAAAATGGAGTTGAGGTGCATACCATAAGGCTACCGTTTTTGGTGAAATTTAGGTTTGCCAATATATTTTCTGAATAAAAAATATTATTACTCTAAGTGGTTCAACTTTTAAAAATTTTTTATTTGCTTTTTAAAATTATGGGAGGGTGTTTGTGTGTGTATGTGTGTGTGTACATGTGTGTGGGTGTGGAGAGAGAAGAATCTTTGACTTTATGAAAATTGTTTTCTTGTTTACCTCTATATGAACTGGCTTTAATTTATATTCAGAAACTTTACAAGTTGCTTTCTTTCTTTTTCTTTTTTTAACCTGACTTGGAATTTCAAAAAGCTTATGAAAATGTCAAGGTAATAAATATTCCTAAATTAAAATTTCTTGCTCATATTTTAGTAAAAAAGTAATATGCCCATTTTTGGAGTTGAATTTGTGCTTTCAGAAAAAGAAAAGAAGTAGTATTAAACAATTCCAGCTGGCCCCAGAGTTGGGCAAGGGGATCCCAGGCTTTCAGGTCATCAGCTTGATTCAGTCCAGGTCAGCCGTTTCTGAGGCCGCAGCTGTTTAATCACTCTCTGGTGGTCAGTAAGTGAGGAAATACAGGTGTTCCTGGTTCAGCAGAGATTTATTATCCACAATCCCTGCGTGCTCCTTGCTACCCAGGACCATATGTCCCTGAGACTCTTCCAATGGACCATGGATGCCTGAGACTCTCTTCTCCCAGGCATGGCTTTTAGGCAGCACACGTGTCACCTGGCCAGGTGAGCAAGGGCCTCACTACAACTTATCTGACCACGGTGAACCACTCTGTACCATTTGTATAAAGAGCTACCTGCCTAGCTGGAAAGCAGGTGAGCAGTCGTCTGGGAAATGAATCTGTTCATCCATATGGCTTAAGCAGTCTAAGGACACATAAGTTTTTTTTTCTGTGTTCTCTTCTTCCAAGGAAATGTCTTACACTACGGCTGAATTTTCCTTAATGCTAATCTCATCCAATGAAGATTATTGTGTGGTGACCCTCTGTAAGCCACATCAAACCTCCTTCCTCAAATGTGGGTCAAGTGTTGAGAATTTTGATGCTACACGTTCCTTAGAGGGCATGAAAAGATATATTACTTATAGTAATGATGTTTTCTGGAAAGAGCATCACTTTGCAAAGAGAATGCCTTAGCCACATCACTCATGTTAACATCCAAAATAAACAGATGGGAGGTTTGACTATTAAGGATGGTGTTGATATGGGGCTTGGGTTATAGACAGACCAACACTGATGAAAAATTCCAAAAAATTTAAATCTGCAAAATCTTATTATTTGGCTTCAATGCACCTGTGATGGCTGGATGATGTTCTGCAATGGATCTGGGAGAAGATGGTCGGATGGTCATTCTGGGTGACTGAGGCAATTAACCAAGCTTAGGATAATAATTAAGATTGCTATAACTTTGCTATTTTGGCTACGCACACTATACTGCTGTTTATAAGAGTAATGACACTTGCCAACAGGCATTCATAAGCACTTTGAGGACACATTTCCATATGCAGTTCACATTGGCGTTTGGGTGAAGCCACTGGTTAAAGAAAAGGGGTACCTGGGACATTCTGCCTGTTAGAATGGCAAGAGATGGATAATAAACATCCCTGTGGGCTGTGAGGGTGGCCATGAGGGTGGAGGCTGAAGGTCCCGCTCAGGCCATTATGGCTAAAGAGAACTGTTCTGAATGTGTTCTGAGACTGGACATGGACATGACTCAAGGCCCACCATGTATCTTTAAAGGGAAGGTGAGTGTGTAAGATGCCAGGTTTTGGTAGGAAAGTGATCAATCTTCTGTGTCCTGGAGGCAGCCCTAGACCCTTCCCGACCGCGGAATCCATATTGGCAGGCACAGGCTGCTTAGAGTGCCCCGAGATGCCTTCCACCTGCTGTGATTTGTCCCCTGTCCGATCAAGGACATTGGTTAGAAAATTGTTTAAAATTGCTCATTTGGGAATGACATAGAATGTGCCCTGCTCCCCTCCCCACAGCCCCCTTCTTGCTCAGAGCCCTGGTGCCTGTGGAGTTGACATGTTCCCCTTTCTTCCTGGTCTAGGCTCTTCCTGTAGGACCTGCCACCAGCCACACTGTGCAGGAGCCTTATAGGCCAGGTTGCCCTGGGGATTTATTTTCCATAAGTAAAAGGCATATAAAAAGTTTTACCTTTATTTATTTATTTTTTTATTAAGTCATTTGTACATAGATCATGAATACATTTATGCCATTGTGGGATTCAACAGGTTGATTATTTGTACAAATTGGAGTGCTTACATCCTACTTATCAACATAGCCTTCACCTCATTTACCAAATTACAGCGTTAAGACATTTGTGTTCTACACCTAATAACTCCAATTTGTGCTTGCAATATGCTCCATAGGTGTGGTCCCCGCACTAACCGTCCCTCTATCAACCCACCCCCCCCTTTATCTTTATTTTTAATTTTATTTGAATTCATTTAGAATGTATTCTAGTATTTCAAGTTTTATAATTTCATGTATATTTATTAAAATTTATTTTTCATGGTTAAAAATAATTACACTGTCCACCATTGAAAGATTCCAGTAATTCTCAAAAGGTTTCTTATAAAATCTGGGAGTTGCCCACTGCAACATATACCCTATTCCATTCTCCTTAAAGGCAAATGTTTTCAACCCTCTTAGCTGATTTATTTGGTTTATTATTATCATTATTATTATTTTTATTATTTCTCCCATCACTGTGAGCTACATGACTGTTCCTTGATTTTTCAATTTCAGTTATAATCTGTTGGTTCCCTACTATGAAAGGTTGAAATTTCGCTTTCTCGTATACATCCCTTTACCCTGACCTCTTTTCCTTCTTTTAATTTTCTAAATACAGTACATTTGCATCATGATTTCATTTAGCTCCATATTTAATTTTCCATTACTATTATTACATGTGTGCTTCGTATGTGTTTATATAGAATATTATATTTTTAAATTTAATTTAAAAATTAATGCTTTTTTAAGATGATATTTTAACTTCTATCATATTATGATGCTTTTCTTCCTCACATGTGATTTGGTAATTCTTTGTCACTATTTCAACCCCAGACCCTTTTCCCATTACATAAATCCTAACTCAGTGTGCCCCAGGGGACCCCCACTGCCATCTGCCTGTGGGGAGGCCTCTGATCGCTCTGCCCTCCTGGTTGGCTTCCTCCCTACACCTGCTGCCAACCACCTGTCTCAGGACACCATCTTCACTTTCATCCTGTGGAATCGTCCCGTCTCTCTCTCTGATGTCCAATTCTCCATTTCCTGACTTTCCTTGTCCTTTACTTCTGTTCTCTTGGATCACCCCTGGGATTTTGTTGATCATGTTTTCTGGCAGCTTCCTGGGACAGGGTGAAAGAATTTAAACTCTTCTAGAATTTACCTGACTGAAATGTTCTGGTTGTTTTATTTCCTGCTCTTGGATTCGATTTACAATTTGACTTGCTGCAGAATTCTAAAGTGTACATCATTTTCTGCAGAATCTGGAAAGCATGTTTTTTCTGTATTCTGTGTTTACCTTAGTGGTAGCACCAATTTAAACTTTCATCAACACTTCCCTGCAACCTCATCAATGCTTCATATCGTCAGACCTTTAAAATGTTGACAAAATGATGGGTGAGAAATAGTTTCTCAATTGAATTGGCATGTCTATAATAGTTGGAGATATTTGCATGTATTAATAGGCATGAATGTTCCCACTTATATGGATTGCCTGTTCATATAATTTGTTCATAATTCCAAGATAAATTGAATTTCTAGGTGTGATAAAATGCATACCTCAAAATATAAAAACAAAGCATGTATTTCCCATGTTACACAGGATTTATGTATAATACGATTCCATAATTAATAAGGAAACATCTAGATTTGAGGGATATATTTAAATAAAGTTTATTTATAATTTCTATATCACTTCATTATTTCAAATAAGGAGTACTTTCCTTTTTAAAATTATAATTGTAAATGAGCCATAAAAACTAGCTTACTTTTTACATATTAATATTGTTAGCTGTGTTTTCATCATTTATGGAACATTGCTGTTATATTTTGTTAGAAAGCTAGCTCACTTTTTAAGGTTATAAACAAAATATGTGTTAAATGTTTTTAATGTTTTTATATTTTCAATATAGAGAGAAGAAAAATTAATCATTATATCCAAACTAGAAATAATCAGTACTAATATTTTATACTAAAAACTCCTTTATGTATTTATAGAGTTGTATATTTTAAATGTGATTATTTTGTACAATTTTGAACAATTTTTTCACTCAATATCACATAGTGAACATTTCTTAAATCATCAAACATTAATTTATATCAATATTTTAAACGAATGCAAAGCACTTTGTTATATAGATATAGAAAAATTTATTTGTATGAGCATTTTCAAAAGTGTAAAATAAAGACAAAAATTATGTTCTCCTTCTTTATTGAAAACTATTTAATATAATAACATTAAAGGTCCCTTATGAATGCCTACTAGAGATTATGTTTTCACTCTGACTTTTTCCTGGATTATCTGAATATCATTTTTTATTTCACATTCTATACTTATTACCTAGCTTTATGCTTTATTTATTAAAAGCTGCCTACACATGCACACCCATGTGACAGGGACATCTTCCCCGTCACCTGCAGACTGATACCTCAGTGAATGGAGTCAAGTTTGGTGCTACAGGAAATTAGAGACCTTGGGACATTGGGGCGAATTCTGGAATCAATCAGGAAAGTGCTGACCCAGCTCAGGCCCCTGCATAGTTGTTTTTCGTACATTAGTATTGATACTGATGTCCAGTTTCATGGGATAGTGTCTTAGTAAGGAACTCTTTGAACTTATCAGCACAAAATAGAAATTTCAGATTAACACATCTGATTGACATCATTCAGGCGTCACTGTTAATGGGGCAAAGAAATTAAACCTCTGCTTCCTAAAGGCCTTTAAGATAGTCACTGAGAGACCCAAGAGCTGTATTTTACTAAATCTAAAAGACCAATTGCTTCACATTTTAACTTTAAAAGTAGGCGTGGTCTTGTAGTCAGCTGTTTCTGAGCATGCAATTGGTGGTGGCTTTGCTTTCTCAGTGGTGCATAGATGGTAACGTGGCTCCTACTAAATAGCTTCTTCCAGTCTTGTCCCTACAGTGGAAGACAATGCGGTGGGTGCCTCTGGCACGATCCTGAGCTCCTGAGAGCCACATGCTGTCCAATCTTCTCTCCTGAAGTGAGTGTGGGCATGGGCCTGTACACAGCACACTGCAAAAGGCTGGGACGCGATTCCAGAGTCTGGTTATAAGAGGCTGCGACTTCTGTCTTGCTGACAACCTCTCTCTGACTCTTCTTTCATGCTTGTCCCAGTGAGTAGGACAGCCTGTAAAGGGACGGAGGATGTCCTCTGACCTAAACGCATCAAGAACATGAGGTAGTAATAATTTAGGGTGACAGCTGCGTCTCTCGAATTAGAAATATGAAAAATGCTCACCAATTATTACATAGATATAAAAATGTTAATGTTTTACACAGCAACATACCCTGCTTCAGTGAAGATGAGTGAATTGCTGATGCGTAGAACAACACAGATGCACCTCCCAAATACAATGCAGAGGCAAAAAGACACGCATGCAAGGGCACAAACCGGCTCTTCAGAAAAGAAAGGAGGAAAGGGGCGGTGCCTGTGAGTCAAAGGAGTAGGGCGCCAGCCCCATATGCCTGAGGTGGAGGGTTCAAACCCAGCCCTAGCCAAAAACAAAACGAAAAAAAAAGGAAAGGAGGAAAAAATTCCCTGGTGTTAGAAGCCGAGACAACAATTAACACAGGCTCAGACGAGGGATAATAATGGATAGTGGATGTGAGTTGTTGTTTTTTTCCAGATAGCCCCTCTGAAAATATTCCGTGTTTTGATCTATGTCGAGCTAGGTAGTGGCAGACAACTGTCTTTATTTTGTGGTAGTTCAGAAACCTGCACATGTATGACTTGTGTGAATTTCTCCATGCCTTTTTTGTCGCTGTGTCGGGGGGAGAGCTGGCGTGTCCTGCACAAAGAGACACACAGCCATGTGCATTCCTTTGGCCAAAAGCAGCATTACATCCTGGGATAACTGCATGAAGGCTCGGCGTTGTGGTCTTGGGTATGCCCCAAGCAAACTGTGGCAATGTCTATTGTATTACGCTGCTTTCTAAGGCAACATGGGTGCGAAGAAGAAGAGCTAGAATTTTAGCCCTTACAATTGGAGTCTAGTATCTATACAAGTAACATGCAGTATAATTGCTTAAGAGAAAGTGTAACTATTTAAAAAACTTACAGTCATGGCTCAGTGCCTGTAGCTCAGCATCAAGGGCGCCAGTCACATACACTAGAGTTGGCAGGTTTGAATCCAGCCTGAGTCTGCCAAACAACAATGAGAACTACAACCAAAAAATAGCCGGGCATTGTGGTGGGCACCTGTAGCTACTTGGGAGGTTAAGGCAAGAGAATTGCTTAAGCCCAAGAGTTTGAGGATGCTATGAGCTGTAACTCCACTGCACTCTACCGAGGGTGACATACTGAGACTCTGTCTCAAAAAACCCCAAAAACTTGTTATAGTCATGGCACACAGATCTTGCTGTCCCTCCACTGACTTAATGTTCCTTTGACTGTTAGAGGCTTTAAAATTTTTTATTTAAAGTCCCCTGTTATTATGGTGTTATAGGATATCAAATTGTTCAGATTAAGCAAGATCTGTTTCAAGAATATGGGAGCATTTAAATTGGGTGCATAAATATTTAAAATTGAAATGTCTTCTTTTTGTATTTTTCCCTTAACCAATATGAAGTGACACTCATTATCTTTTTTAACTTTAGTTGCTTTAAATCCACATGTATCTGAGAATAAGATTGCAACCCCTCTTTTCTTCTGAGTTCTGTTTGCCTGAAAAATTGACTTCTAACCTTTAACTCTAAGTTTTAATATGTCTTTTGATGTGAGGTGTGTTTCCTAAAGACAGTAAATAGATGGCTTGGGTTTTTTAATCCAATCAGCCAAACTATGCCTCTTTAGTGGGGAATTCAAGCCATTGACATTTATTGAGATAATTGATAAGTGTGGTAGCATTCTATTCATTGTATTTTGTGAAAGTCCATTGGTTAGTTTTGTCTTATGCATCATTGGGGAAACTAGGTTCTGTCCTATATTTTCTGGGAGTTTACTTTGTTGAAGGTCCATTGTGATGGTCAGTATGTAGGACAGGTTGAAATATTCCCTGTAAAACTGGTCTTGTTTTTACAAATTTCCTCAATGTTTGCATATCAATAAAAGATTGATTTCTCCTTCAATTTTAAAGGTTAGCTTGGCAGGGTATAGAATTGTTGGCTGGAAATTGTTCTGTTTAAGTAGGTTAAAGATGGGTGACCATTGTCTTCTGGCTTGAAAAGTTTCTTTGGAAAACTCTGTGGTCACCCTGATAGGTTTGCCCCTGTAGGTCAGTTGGCGCTTACTCCTGGCAGCTTGCAAGATCTTTTCTTTTGTCTGGACCTGTGATAAATTCATCACAATGTGCCTTGGAGTTCTACTTGGGTTGAGGCGATCAGGGGACCGATATCCCTCTGAAAGGAGTATGTCAGAATCTTTGGTGATATTTGGGAAATTTTCATTTATAATATTCTCTAGAATGGCTTCCATTCCTCTGGGGAATTCTTCTTTCCCTTCAGGGATACCTATAGTTCATATGTTTGAATGCTTCATAAAGTCCCATAATTCTGTCAGTGAACGTTCTGCCTTCTCTCTCTTCTTTTCGGCCTCTTTAACCATCCAAGTTGTCTCAAGAGCCTTATCCTCTACCTCTGAGATTCTTTCTTCTGAATGGTCTAATCTGTTGTTGATACTTTATATTGCATCCCTAAGTTCCCTAATTGACTGCTTCAGTTCCTTCAGCTCTGCTATATCCTTTTTATATTCTTCATATTGTTCATCTCTTATTTGATTCTGTTTTAGAATTTCCTTTTGGTTATTATCCACTTTCTCAGCAATTTCCTTTATTGTTTTCATTATCTGTATTTTAAATTCCCCTTCTGTCATTTCTAACATTTCTTTATAGGAGGACTCTTCTGTGGTAGCTATCTCATGATCCCTAAAAGGGGTTACTCTGGCCTGGGATTTCATGTTGCCAGGATTTTTTTGCAGATTCTTCTTCATGAGTGCTTTCTTGTATCTGTTTCCCTACCCTAATTTTCCTTTCACTTCTTGCTCTTGAAGTTACTGTAATGCTGGCCTAAAGTTTTAACGAGTCCTTCTGGTACAAGACCAAAAGGATGAAACAATTGAAGAGCAAGAAGGAAAAAAAGATTTAAACACGAGAGAAAAAAAAAGAGAGAGAGAGAAAGAAAAGGGGGTAAGTAAAAGGTAATATTGACAAAAAGAAGAGAGGCACTGAAAGAGAGAAACAGGAGAAATATAGGTGTGTAGTCGGGTACTAGGGCCCACCCTTAAAGACCCCCAACCTCCAGGGGTGCTGGATTGGGTGATTCCCTTGAGGATAACACCCCTCTCTCAGAGCTGTACAGATCCTCTAAACAGAAATTAAATTAAGATATTAGAGATTTAAATGAGACTTTAGAACAACTGTGCTAGATAGATGTAAATAGAATGCTCCATCCCAAAGATATAGAATATATATTCTCCTCATCATCCCATGGAACATTCTCCAAAATTGATCATATCCTAAGAAACAAAACAAACCTCAGCAAGATCAAAAGAATTGAAATTCTACCATACATCTTTTCGGACCACAAGGCACTAAAAGTGGAACTGAACTCCAACAAAAATGCTCAACTTCACACAAAGGCATGGAAGTTAAACAACCTTATGTTGAATAATACTTGGGTGCAGGAAGAAATAAAGAAGGAAATCATTAACTTCCTTGAGTATAACAACAATGAAGACACAAACTACCAAAATTTATGGGATACAGAAAAAGCGGTCCTGAGAGGAAAATTTATCGCTTTAGAAGCCTATATGTGAAAAACAGAAAGAGCGCGTATCACCAAATTCACAAGCCGTCTGATGGAATTGGAAAAAGAAGAACAATGTAAGCCTAAACCCAGCAGAAGAAAATAAATATCCAAAATTAAATCAGAGATCAATGAAATTGAAAAAAAAAAGAATTATTCAGAAAATTAATGAAACAAGGAGTTGGTTTTTTGAAAAAATATATAAAATAGATAATCCTTTGGCCAGACTAACTAGAAATAAAAAGGTAAAATCTCTAGTAACCTCAATCAGAAATGGTAAAGGGGAAATTACAACTAATGCCACAGAAATACAAGAGAATATCTCTGAATACTACTAGAAACTTTATGCCCAGAAATTTGACAATGTGAAAGAAATGGATCAATATTTGGAATCACACCCTCTCCCTAGACTTAGCCCAGATGAAATAGATCTCCTGAACAGACCAATTTTAAGCACTGAGATCAAAGAAACAATAAAAAATCTCCCAACAAAAAAATGTCCTGGTCCAGATGACTTCACACCAGAATTTTATCAAACTTTCAAAGAAGAGCTTATTCCGATATAACAGAAATTATTCCAAAAAAATGAGGGGGAAGGAATCTTTCCCAATACATTCTATGAAGCAAATATCACCCTGATATCAAAACCAGGTAAAGACCCAACTAAAAAGGAAAATTTCAGACCAATTTCACTAATGAATATTGACGCAAAAATTCTCAACAAAATCTTGGCCAATAGATTACAACTTATCATTAAAAATGTTATACATCATGATCAAGTAGGTTTCATCCCAAGGATGCAGGGTTGGTTTAATATTCAAAAGTCCATAAACGTTATCCACCGGATCAACAGAAACAAAACCAAGGACTATATGATCCTCTCAATAGATGCAGAAAAAGCATTCAATAAAATTCAGCATCCTTTTCTATTTAGAACACTGAAGAATATAGGTATATGTGGCACATTTCTTAAACTGATCGAGGCTATCTATTATAAACCTACAGCTACTATTTTACTTAGTGGAGTAAAAGTAAAAGCTTTTCCTCTTAGAACTGGAACCAGACAAGGTTGTCCTCTGTCACCATTGCTATTCAACATAGTGCTGGAAGTTCTAGCCAATACAATTAGACAAGACAAGAAAATAAAGGGCATCCAATGGGTGCAGAGATCAAACTCTCCCTTTTTTTCTGATGATATGATCTTATACTTAGAGAACCCCAAAGAGTCAACTACAAGACTCTTGGAAGTCATCAAAAAATACAGAAATGTCTTGGGATATAAAATCAATGTCCACAAGTCAGTTGCCTTTGTATATGCCAACAATACTCAAGATGAGAGGTTAATTAAGGACACAACTCCCTTAACCATAGCCCCAAAGAAAATGAAATATTTAGGAATATATCTAACAAAAGAAGTGAAAGACCTCTTTATAGAAAATTATGAAACCCTAAGAAAGGAAATAGCAGAGGACTCTAACAAATGGAAGAACATACCATGCTCATGGCTGGGAAGAATCAACATTGTTAAAATGTCCATACTTCCCAGAACAATTTACCGATTCAACACTATCCCTATTAAAATACTAGCATCCTGCTTTTAAGACCTGGAAAAAATGATTCTGCACTTTATATGGAACCAGAAAAAATACCGTATAGCTAAGGCAGTTCTTAGTAACAAAAATAAAGCTCGGGGTATCACCATACTAGATTTTAGGCTATATTACAAGGCCATAGTGGTCAAGACAGCATGGTACTGGCACAAAAATAGAGAAACAGATACTTGAAATCATATAGAAAACCGGGAAATGAAACCAACAACTTATAGCTATCTAATCTTTAATAAACCAAACAAGAGCGTTCAATGGGGGAAAGACTCCCTATTCAATAAATGGTGCTGGGAGAATTGGATATCCATATGCAAAAGATTAAAACTGGATGTGCACCTTTCTCCTCTCACAAAAATGGATTCACAATGGATAAAGGACTTAAATTTAAGACATGAGGCGATAAAAATCCTCAAAGAAAGAATTGGAAAAACAGTAGAAGATATTGGCCTGGGGAAAGACTTTATGAGGAAGACTGCCATGGCAATAGCAACAACTGCAACAGTAAACAAATGGGACTTAATTAAACTGAAAAACTTCTGTACAGCCAAGGAGACAACAACCAAAGCACATAGACAACCTACCCAATGGCAAAGGATATTTGCGCATTTAGAATCTGATGAAAGTTTAATTACCAGACTCTATACAGAACTTCAATTAATCTATAGGAAAAAACCCCAATAATCCCATAAATCAATGGGGAAGAGAGATGAGTAGAATCTTTTCTAAAGATGACAGATGAATGGCCAGTAAACACTTGAAAAAATGCTTATTATCCCTAAGTATTAGAGAAATGCAAATTAAAACCACTCTGAGATACCGTCTAAATCCAGTGAGAATGACCTATATCACAAACTCTCAAAATTGCAGATGCTGGTGTGGATGTGGGGAGAAAGGAACACTTCTACACTGCTGGTGGGACTGCAAACTAATATAGCCTTTTTGAAAGGAAGTATGGAGAAAGCTCAAAGAACTCAACCTAGACCTCCCATTTGATCCTGCAATCCCATTACTGGGCATCTATCCAGAAGAAAAAAAAAACACTTTTATTATAAAGACACTTGTACTAGGCTGTTTATCGCAGCCCAATTTATAATTGCTAAAATGTGGCAACAGTCTAAATGTCCTTCAACCCAGCAATGGATTGGTAAGCTATGGTATATGTATACCATGGAATATTACTCTGCCATCAAAAACAATGGAGACTTTGCAGCATTTGTACTAACTTGGATGGAGGTGGAACACATTATTCTTAGTGAAATGTCACAGGAATGGAGAAGCATGAATCCTATATAATCAACTTTGACATGAGGACAATAAATGACAATTAAATGACACAGTGGGGCATGGGGGAAGGAGAGAGCAGACAGAGAAGGAGGGAGGGGTGAGGGAAAGAAAAAAAAAAGGAAAGAAAATAGTCACTAATTCTCACATGGATTGGATTCAATTTTGACCAAAGTGCATTACTTGAACATTAATTTTTACTTCAACTTGTTGATATGTTGTTTGGGATATTGCACCCTCACTTATCAGTGAAATATGTTTGTAATTTCCCTTTATAGCAATATATTTTCTCCAATTGCAATATCAGGTATATCTAGATTAAGCAGTATGATTTTGAAATATTTCTTCTTTTTCTGTTGTCTATAGGATTTGGCATGATCTGTTTTTTGAAACTCTCCTTTACTTTTATTTGTATGGTATTAGTTGTTTATTTTTTGAGACTTTGGAAAAAAAATAAGAAGTTAACTGATGACTTCAGGCTGAGCCTCAGAGTCAAAGCGCTCTATAATGTCTTATTTGACAATGTGTATGTTGCTTTTCTGGCATTATTACTGCTAATATTGCTTGATATTTTGATGCAGTAATCATCTGTTTTCTTTTCTGAATGTATTTATCTTCGTTCACTTCTTACGTAGTTTTTGTTTCTAGTTCTTATCTTATACATTGTTATTGTTATTGAATTTTAAGTCTTTTAAATTCTGTGAAGGCAAAAAGTGGAAACCTAATTAACACATGTACATGTAAAAATAAAAAATAAAACAAAAATAAAGTTAAATTAAAAGGAAAAAATAATTTTTTTAATTTATCAACGTATACATTAAAGATATTTTAAGAATTACTGCATATCAGGTATATCTCGATCTTGGAGATTAAAAATGTTTAGGAAAAATTCCTCAAGTATTTCATCATTCAGAAGAATTTATGAACGCAGGATCAAATGAACTCAAATTGGACACATACTCACTATGGCCAGCAATTGCCAGAATGTGAACCAAACAGATGGATTCAGAGATGGACAAGACATGCCCTCAACAACCTCACTGTCTTATGGAAAAGATTAGAAAATTGTTTACATATAGCTGAGGTCATTGCTGTATAATGTTGTTAAACAAGCACCCAGCACAGAACTGGCCAAATGGAGTATCAGAGAGAAGATGAGTTTTTATCTGGGCTTATAAAAATGAATATAATTTGTCAGAAAGATAAGCAAATATTCAAAGAGCAAAATTATATTGGTGGAAAACATTTGGTATGATTAAAAGATTGCAGGTCATGGCTTGGAAGTGCAGAAGTGGTGTGATAAGGCTCAGTGTGCAGGAAGAAAGGTTTTGCAAACAGATCTGTGCACCAGCTAGAGAACACTTAGTCAGGGGATAAGTGAAGTTATCATGAACTTGGGTTATGACAGAGAAGAGAGTGCCTCAGAGACAATTCAGAAACAGATTCCACAGTTGGGGGAGAGGGTGAAAGGGTGCAGGCATGATGCATGGTTGTGCCTTGAGCAAGTGGGTACCGCCAACAAGTGGGTACCGTCAACAGAGATAAAGAAGAGAATAGTTGTAGAAGTTGCCATTGCCTTGGGATATGACATTTGGACAGTGTTGGTCTAAGTTATCTGTGAAATATTTCAAGGGAGGAGGAATCCAATACACTTCATCTCAAGAATATTTGTGTATTTATTACAACCCTAATATGTCTATATTGTCAATTTTTTTGATTCATTTACTTTTATAAACACAGGAGAAATTCAAGTAGGAATGTTATAAAAATATCTAAAAGCTGACGATCAACTACTATGATTTTATTGAGCCTGAATGCTTCTTGACACTATCACTATGGAATTAATTTGTAAAAATTGGAAGGAAATTTGTCATTTTATTAAAGATCTTATATTTGTTTTTATATCCAGAGTAAGGCTTTTGAAGGGGTCAAGTTTCAACATTAAAACTAGTCAAAAGTGACCACCACATTGATTTATAAATTTGTTTTACCTTTGAATTTTAACATGTGGCATTATTGAGATACAATTCATGTACACTATAATTTACTTATTTCTAATACACAATTCATTGGTTTTTAATAATTTAATAATATTCATCACCCCCAAAGAAACCCTGTACATAGTACTAGGATACAATGTTCTAATATTTCAGTAAAACTTTTACTCATTACTGCAGGCAATTGTTCTATTTCCAAAATATGTATTTCAGAACTTATAAAAGAAGATATTCTATTTCAAACACTTTAATTCTACTATTATAGCCTCTAGATATTTAGACTAAATGTAATTAAAATCCCATGATGTACACAGATTTTAAAAAACAGACCTAAATGCTAGGATGTCAACAATTACAATGGTTTAAGCACACTGAGTTTGTTAGGATAAATTTAATAAGTTAACAAATCAACTCTATGCTATTTATTAGAAACTCTTTTCCAATATAAAGATACATGTCAGTAAAAATAGAATGAAAAAAGATGGGCCATTAAAACACTAATGAAATAAAAGGTGGAGTTATTATATTATTATAATATTAGACCAAGAAGACTTCAGAGAAAAAAATTCCAAGAAAAATGAAAATTAACCAAGAAAACTTAACAATTCTACGTTCATATGCACACACAAAGAAACAGTCTCAACATACAAGAATTAAAAACTCTCTGCTTCTATGACTTCCACTGTTCAAACTTAAAAGAATGAAAGAGTCGAAAAGTAGTTACCAAAGGCTGTTGGTGGTAACAGGGTAGTGGAAAATTGGGAAATGTTGGCCAACGGGTACAATGTTGCAGTTAGTCAGAAAGAGTAAATGGTAAGTATTTAAGGTGATGGATGTGTTAATTAGCTGGATTCCATCACTCGCACTGTATGTATATGTGTGTGTATATATGTATGGCTATATATAATCATGACATCACTATGTATCCCATAATTATGTATGATTATAACTTGTTAAAATAGACAAAAGAAAAACTAATAGAAATGAAAGAGGAAATACATACATTTACAATATAGCTAGGCTCATTAATAAACTTCCTCTCTGTAACCAATGTAACGACTAGACCAAAAGCCAAAATTGCACAGGAGAACTGAACAACACAACCAAGAAATGCGATCTAGTTAATATACATAGAACCCTCCAGTCAACAGCAGCACAAAACACATTCTTTCCAAGTATCAAAAAGCTATTCACCAAGACAGATTTCATCAGTTCACACACACACACACACAAACATGTTCAAAGTATTAGAAATCATAGAAGAATACTGTTTTACCATAATGTAAATTAATTTGAAATTCGTAATAGAAAAATGACATTCTAGTTTTCCATTATTCTCTAATTTTTCTAGTTTTCCATCAAATACTTGGAAATTAAACAGCAACATATGTCTACTAATCCATGGCTCAAAGGATCTGGGAAAAAATATATTGAACTGAATAGAAATGAAGGTACATGTCACAATATGGGGAATGCAAATAAATTGTACTAAAGGAAGAGTCAGAGCATTTAGAAATAAAGTCTGAAATCAATCATTTAACTTACTAGAAAAGAAGAACAAGAATAAAAGGAGACAGAATAGAAAAGAAATCAAATGAACATGAAAACAGGAAAATAGATAACAATTAACAAGCTACAACTACTTTACAAAGATTTGTGAGATTAATTTTTGAAAAGAATATAGAAGGGATATGACTTTTGATACCACTGACATTAAGCATATAAGAGAATCCCACAAACAGCTCAACAACTTCCATAAAATGGACAAATTCTTTGAACAACACAAATTTCCAAAACATACTCAAGACAGAACAGATAGTGTGAATAGTCCTATCACTATAAAGGAAATTTAATTGCTAATTAAAACCTCCTAAAAATGAAGCGTTGAGCTTAAATGGCTCCATTAAAATTTTAGAGAAGAATTAACTGTTCTATTGTTTTCTTCTAAAGATAGAAGAAATACTTCAAAATTATTGAGTCCAGTATTTCCCAAGAAAAACATATAGAAACAGAAGCCACACAAGAACATTACTTAAAAAATAAAGAAAATTACAGGCTAATTTTCCTCCAGAACACAAATACCAAATCCTTCACTAAATATTAACAAACCAAAACTAGCTGTATAGACACTCACATACACATAAAATAGCCAGCAAGTGGGAGTTTAGAGGCATGATTTAATAAAAAAATTGTTAGAAGAGAAAAAAAACTAGTCCACAAACAAATACTACAACTTCCCATATTAATATATTAAAGAAATAATGTATGTGATCATGTTGATTAATAAAGAAAAACATTGAACAAAATGTAAGCTCTATCTTAATAAAAATATACCAATAACGCACACAGAAAAAGAAACTTCCTCACACCAATAAAAAATATCTACAAAATCCACAAGTAAAATTTCTTTGTGTGGAAGGGTTTGGGTGCCAAGTAAGGAGGTCTTAATTGCAAAGCTGGACAAATTTAGCTACAACCCCTATACATTCATCCATAAGTAACGTATTACACTAGTTTCTCTTAAAGTCAATGCCTAAAGTCTTTCCTAAGACCCGGCAATTCAACTTATAATTTTTTACTCAGGGAAAATAAAACATGTTTGCAAAAGTATCCCAAGAATATTCATCCCAGCTTTATTCCCAACAATAAAAAACTGGACAACATCCCAGGTATCAATAGTGAATGATAAACAAACACGGGAATATTTCTACGATGGAATATTCCTCCAAAGGAACACGTGTTTAAAGAATGCAAGAACATGGATGCATGAACAAATCAAGCTGAGCAAAAGAGCCTTGCACGTGTGAGCACAGGCGGTTCCATTCGACTTACATGAAATTTTAAACATGCAAAACTAATTTCTGTGGGAAGAAGAGAAATCTGCAGGATGGTTGTCAGCTTGAGTGAAGTGAGTTGAGTCCCGCAAGGGAAGTGTGGAAACTTTCTGTGGTGAGAGTGATATTCTATATTTTGATAGGGACTGGGTTACAGTGTACACATCCGGAATCACATACTAGTGGTGCATTTCATTGTGTATAAATTTTAAGTAAAATATGTAAATACATATTGAAATCTAGTTAATGGTATCCATGAGTAAGCATTTAAAGGGCTGTGTCGTGGTATCTGTAATGAATCCTAAAGGACTTCTAAAAATGGGTTAAATGACAGTAGATGCGTAGATGTGTGTACTTAAGTAATGGAATGATAATGGTAAAATATAAGTGGTAGATATTTTGGAATTCTTTTAATTTGCTCTGTTCTTGAAAACTTTTATTATGGGCGGTGCCTGTGGCTCAGTGAGTAGGGCACCTGCCCCATATGCCAGAGGTGGTGGGTTCAAACCCAGCCTCGACAAAAAAAAAACAAAAAACTTTTATTATAAAATCTTGAGTGCTATACAATTCTTTATACAGATGTAATTTCCCCACCAAAACAGCAAATAGGCTGAGGCATAAATCTCTTTAAATCAACTCAATCCAGCTTAATATGATTACTGAATCCATTGATTTTTTTTATATTTTTATTTTTCAGAATTGTAACTTTTTCTATTTCTCTTACCTGCTTTCAGCCAACAATTAAATTACATGCTCTTAATGATATCAGTATCCCAAGAGACTTCAGACCTGCAAGCTTAATTGTGTGAAAGGCTCTCCTTATTGACCGACCGTATTTATGTGCATCATGATTGCTGCCGGAGGGAGCCGAGCATAGACATCAATAATCCACCACCACGAGGCACATTTTAATGACTGCAGTTAAGAGAGCAAAGGTTTACAGAGTTTTCTCCCAGCAAGTTTCTTATTCACTTTAGGGTCTTTCCTAAGATTCATAAACCCTGAATATAGCAACTTCACTATCAAGTGTTATAAAATTACTGTAATGAGGTTGCTCCACATTTTATCCATCTTTATCCATCTCTCATTTTCCTAGTTAGCACAGGGTATCCACACCCTTGGAATCACATTGAAAAAGTTTTATATAACTGCACAAAAAGGGTAGATCTTATGGAACACTCTTTGAAACTCAGTGGAGGAAGAAATTCTAAAGAGGACAGCCCAGGAGGATACGAGGTGGTGGGAAATGAGGTACAGGGAAGATTAAAGAACAGACAGATTGACCTTGGAAATTGCCCTCTCTCCAGTTTCCTCATTAACAATCTGTAACTGCAGTCACCGAGATTCCCCATGTCTGGCATGACACTCCCCTGCTCCAACCAGCACAGAGGAATTAGCGGGTTGCATCTGAATTTCAGAAGTTCTGGGCACTTTGTCAGAAGTGACACTGCTTGGCTACTGAGGAACAAGGCTTTGATTATCAAGGAAGGAATATGACACCTGCTACTCAGATGTGTCTGTGCACTCAGTGATTCGTGCAGTCGTATTCTCATGAAAAGGAATAGGCTGCAGGAAACAAAAAACAAGCTGGGGGTGGAACTCAAGGAGTCTAGTTCAGTCTGTAGTGCTGCCACAACAAAGCATCAGAGACTGGGTAGTTTACAAAGCAGAATTTATTTCTGCCCAGTTTGGAGGCTGGAAGTCCAAGAAGGAGGTGTTGGCAGGGCTGGTTGCTTCCGGGGCCTCACCCCTGCTTTGCGCGGCTGTCTTCTTTCTGTGCCTTCCTGCGGCCTCTCCTCCACCCCCCCATACAAGATCACAAGTCATATGGGGTTACAGCCCACACCAGTGACCTCATTTTAACGCGATTACCTCCAAATGCCACCACATTCTGGGTTATCAGGGGTTAGAACTTCAAAATATAAAGGGAGAGAGAAATAATTTAGCCCTAACAAAATCTTTTTTCTCAAAATACCTTAAATATTTAAGACCCAGACACTTTTTTCTCTTTGCAACAGACCTGTCTTCATTATTCTCTGTTAGCGCCAGGAGAGCAGACTGGATCATAAACCTGGGTATACGGTAGTCTCCGGCTCACAGACAACCTGTCTTATGATGTTCTGTACTTAAGAACAGGCTCTCAAATCTCCCCATAGGATAATTTATAATTAAATAATTAAATTAATATTTCAGGAACTAGTTTCTTCCGTGCATGTGAACACACTCATATGGTGTTTAAGGGCTCTTGGCCTTTATGCCAGTGACTCATCTCAGAGACAGAGATGCAGCTGATGGAAACACAAGGACATGAAAATCTGAAGATCGAGAGCCAGGTGAGTTTCTGGCAAAAGAATGAGCTGGAGGCTTTGGGCTCATTCACACAGGATTTGCTAAGCCTCAGGAGCAAGACCCTCACATAGAGTAAACTACAAAGGTTTATCGTGCAGCTAGTGAGAGCATCGGCTGCTACAAGGCCATTTATGACAAAAAAAAGGGAAAGGCTTTAAGGCTGCATAATATTCAGAGCTGGTACATATTCTTCTTAGCGAAGCATCTCAAGAATGGAAGAAAAAGTATCCAATGTACTCAGCCCTACTACGAAACCAATTTATAGCTTTCATATGAAGGCTATAATCCGATTATAGTACAAGAATATGGGGAAAGGGGAGAGGGAGGGGAGAGGGCAGGATGGGTGGAGGGATGGTAATCGATGGGATCACACCTACGGTGCATCTTAAAAGGGTACAGGTGAAACTCACTAAGTGCAGAATACAAGTGTCTTCATAGAATAACTAAGAAAATGCCATGAAGGCTATGTTAAACAGTTTGATGAAAATGTTTCAGATTGTATATGTGAAACCAGCACATTGTACTCCTTGATTGCAGTAATGTACACAGTTATGATTTAATAATAAAAACAAAAAAAGGAAAGACTGTGAGAAGAACCCCAGATACCTTTTTCAAGAAACCAGCGTCAGTGTTGAGCTCCACTCCTCCAGGATGGAATCAACATCTCCCACATCCCCCTCTTCTCTGGCACCCTCTCCATCCTCATCATCCTCTGATTAATATCAGCAAACTTTTCACCTCAAAAATGCCCTTCCAGAGAGTAAGAAAGTGATGCAACAATAGGTGGGTGTTTACCTTTAATATTCATTTTTAAATGTCTCCTATCTCTGTCTAAAGTTTTTGCATGAATTTGTTTTTATGTTCTGTTTGTTTGAATTAAAAGCAAACACAACAGTGAGTACAGGGGAATGAGGATTATCACAGGATTGCACATTATTACCGTGATCACAGATGAGCTGATATAGCACAGTAACATCGTCATTATTGTTACCGGATCTGCACTGTTCATCAGGGATCCACAGTACATGCAAAACCAACCTAAAGATGTTCTCAGGAACATATCTCAACTGTAAGCCAGGACCACCTGTGCTGTGCCTCCGTAGGCATGTTCAGAAATGCCTGTGGGCCCCTGCCCTGTGTCCAGTTTTGTTTTCAGGTACACACCCTTCTCCTGCTCAGCTCTTCTCCCAGGTTCCCTTAGCACCTTGCTTCCCCTTCCAGTGTGGCGGGGGAGGTGCTGGCTGGAGACTGCAGCATACAGGAAATGGTTGCACCAGGATTTCTCCTGTCTCTGCCTCAGGGAGGGTGTCCAGCAGCAGCCCCATCTTCTTGGCTGCTCTGACTCCTAGAAAGCCCTGAACCATTCCATGGGTCTAATCCTTCCTCCATCCTTTCCAGCACCCTGTCCAGCACCATCCACCTACCTTCTTGACCACAATTTGGAGTAGGGCTCGTACTTCCCTAGTTGCCCCTTTATCTTATAGGCCTTCTCACCCCTCCATCCTCTCTGTAACTTACATAATCAAGTGGTGGCAGTAGGATTTGGGCAGTTACTATTAAAGTGCCTCTTTTTGTACCGACAGTGTGGAGAAGAGACCTCAAGGTGTGTTTCTTCTCTATTGCAAGGTAGCCAACCACCTTCCCACTCAGTGGTTTAAAGTATCATTTAGTTTTGCATAGTTCTGTGGTGAGGGGATGGTTTAGAGGGGGAAGCTAGTCTCTGCTTCATGTAGTGTCACCGGCAGTGTCCCCACTGACCTGTAGTATTTACCTCCACGGGGGTCTCATTCACGTGGCTGGGGAGTTGGCCCTGGCTTTCGGTTGTGCCACTGGCTGCAGCCTTGGTTGCTTTCTGCGTGCCTCTCTCTATGATCCACAGCACGGTCCTTAAAGAAACTGAAATTCCTTCCTGGTAAGTGGCTCACCCAGAGCACAGAATTGGGGTTATCAGGTGTTCTCAGTGCCCGAGGTTGGAAAGACCAGAACATCACTTTGACCAAATTCTGTTGTTAAAAGGACTCACGGACCATTCCAGATTTCTACAAAAAGGAAGTAGGGTCCACTTAAAAGTAAAGGATAAACAATGGAATATTAATAACAAAGTAGTAATTATTATTGAGCCTTAATAAAGAAGAAAATTCTGTCATCGGGGACAGCATGAGTGGACATAAAAGACATTATGCTTAATGCAATATGACAGACGCAGACAGAAAAATACTGTGGGTCTTACACATAGAATGTAGCAAAAAAAGAAAAGAAAGTTGAATTTGTATAAGTAGAGGGTGGTAATCAGGGCTGGCAGGGGTGGTGGGGAAGTGGAGAGATAGTCAAATGTCTCACTTTCGTTTTTACCCTGGCCCCACAAGTTGTGTGCCTGGTCTGTTTCTCCAGGTGAGTGCGCTAAAGCCGTAGAATACATTTATTTGTTCATGTCAAGCATAATTTCTTTTCCTTTTGGAGGTATTTTTAAGCTGCTCAGCTGCCTCAACATTACTAATGCATTCTAGCTAATATTCCCTTTCAGATTAATTACTCTGAATAAATTGCACAGGCTTATAGAGTAAACAAGTTAATGATTTGTGAACTTCCTCCAGACTGCCATGTGCTTTCCTGTTTCTAATTGAATCTGTCTCCATCTTATTTAGTTGTTCATGTCTGTGAGCATTGCTCGCTCCCAGTGAGTAGAGGAACTTTCAGCCCATCAGCGTGGTGCGAGTGTCACCTGCTTCCCAGTTTAGATACGAGTTGCAGAGGGCGGCACTGGTCCTCTGGGCGCCTTCTTCAGGAATGGTTGTAAGGCAACAAAATGAGCTTGGCTCTGATGCCTGTTGCCCAAGATACTGGACAGAACTTCTTGAAACCAGCTGTCCTCCGCCCTCCAGCGGATGCCAGTCGTGTGCGTACTAGTGTCACACCAGGCCTCAGTGGTCCTTAGAATCTGGCACCATTGTTCCTTGAAACTGTAAGAGAATGTGCTGAGGGCTGGGCTGGCAGCATGGCTGACCTCGTACACAGGGAAGGGTCTGTACAACTTCTGGTGAGTGAGGCAACATAAAATCTGATTAATTGTTATCCTTAGCTTATCAAGATAAGGGGAGAGATATTCTGGCAGGTGCTATAGAATTTTCTTGAATGGGGAGGAAATTTTTGAATCTAAGCTATAACGTTTGAGAAGGAAAAGAGGTGGCACAAAGGATGGCTTGGGGGGGCTTGGGTCTCTCCATAATCTCATACTCATGCCCATTCCAAGACTCACCGAATGAACTTACAGTATGAGAAAAATAAAAAGCAAACAGTGTGTTCAGATGAGTACATCTAGCCCCTACTTCTATCTGGACTCTGCCCTAAGCCTCTTAGGTAGAAATTCCAGAGCCCCCCTGCGGGAGCGCACAGACTGGCCGAGGGAGAGGAGCACAGACTGTCTGATTTGCAGGGGGAAGGGTCTTGGGCCCAGTGCGGACGAGGAAAGGTGCCCAGCCAGTCAGCCCGGCAGAGTTGGAGGTCTCAGCACGGAGGCCCAGTTTGCAGCATGAGGCTGGTCTGTCTCCCAAACTTGGCCATGCACTCACAATCCTCCACATTCTCTAAAGAAGGAAGGGACACTCTGTCCTCTGCTTTCTGTGATTAACTTCAATGTTTAGCAAGTAAGTGCCAACGTCTTCCTATGGCCACATATAGTACTTACGTTATTTGTATCAAATCTTTCACACTATCCCCATGATCTCACTTAGCTTTGATGTATGACATAAGAGGTGTGACATTATCTTCTACTCAGATTTCTAAACCAATATGGAGTCTTTCTGTTTAGTTATATGTTTAAAACTTTTTCTTAAGAGCCAATTTATTAGACACGATCTAAACAGATTTGGGAGTGCTGGGGACCGATTAGTCCTTCTGCACAGGACACAGGCTGCAGGTCTTCAGCATCCATCGCCAGGTGGGGAGTGACTGCTCTGATTGGTCAATTTGGGGAGAAGAACTGCGCATGCTCAGGGAGATGTGTCTCGGTCTGCTGCAAGACCTACTGCGCAGGCTCCCAGTTGCTGCAACCCTGGTCAAATGCTGAGACTGGATAGGAAAGTCCATCTAATTCTGGAATCTTGGGAGTGTTCACATAAGCTGCATCCTTTCCTTAGCCCTTATTAATATAAAGGCTGTTTTTTCACCATCATCTTCAATATATCTTTTTTTCAGTTTCTCAACTTGCTGAGAGCTGAGTGGGGACCAAATAGAAGGGTGCTCCCATATTTATTGGCACACACAGGGAACAGCTCAATGTGTGTTTTTGGTTCATACAGTCAGTTGAATCCCACGACCCATTTACCACTGAACAGTACAGTGTTCTCTATTGGATCAAGATTAATTTCAAGATAAATTTAATTTCAAATTGCTTAGTTTTTTCATGATTATTTACATTGGAGGTATAATTTTATGCATTCTAAGAAACCCTTAAGGATACTTTTAAGACTAGTTAATATTTGAAGATGAAGCATGGAATAGTGATTCTTTCTGTTCAATTCAATTATGAAGTCTTGCCTCTGGGTCCTTCCTGCTTTCATTGATTCTGGAAAAAGTCCACAATGAAGGGTTTTCCACTTGTGGACTCATAATTACTAGGTTCAAGTGTGTGTGGTGACCCAGGCACCATCCCAACAGACAGTTGCTCAGCTACTTAGAGACTCATAATTGCTTTTTTCACCCTAGTATTTTAGAAGCAGTCCAAGATTCATTTAAATGCAAAATAGGTGATAATGTTGCAAATGGAAAGAAAACTGAAAAGAAATAAAAAACAAAGACCTTACAAAAGGATGGTTTTTGAGATAAGCTTTTGATGACTTTTAGAGCAGTCTTTGGCAGTGATGCCATAATCAATGAATCACTTGCTGTGTTGTTACATTGTTTTCACTCTGAAAATGTAGTGGGTACATTTTCTGGGAAATTTATTCTGTATTTACTATCCATGGGGCATTCAAAATGTGCTCCTAGATTATGGGGAATTCTAGGTGGGGAAAAACTCATCTGTGAAACTAAAATATGTAGAAATCTACACTTGCTGAAGGAGATCACCTGGTCAATGGTAGAAAAAGACTTCTCTTAGAGGTCATTTTCACTTTTGTTGATCTAACTGTGGTGTTTTGTGATTCAATTAGGAGCACAAGGTACGTTTTTAAAAAACTATGTTATAGTCTTTTATTAGTTTCTTACTGAAATGCACTGATTTCTTGTTTACTATGAATTTATCATGGCTTACCTGGATCCTCTCTTCAGAGTCTCTCCAGACAATAATCTTGAAGGCTGTTGGCTTCATTCTCATCTGAAGGCTTGAATGGAGAAGGACTCCTGTCCATCTCACTGAGGTAGCAGAAATCATCTTCTTGGACAGCATGATGGAGGACCCTGGTTCCCACTGGTTGTGAGCTAGAGGCTCCCCCAGGTCCTAGCAGCCACCTACAGATCTCTGACACACAAGAGGTCATGGCATGGCAGTTTGCTTTTTTCAGGCTGGGGAGAAAACTTTTATGTCTTCATAAAAGGTCCCAATTCTCATAAGGGTTTTCATCTAATTAATTTTGATCTACTCAAGATAATATTCCTTTTGTTTGACTCAAAAAATTAGCTAATTTGCGATATTAGTTACCTATAAAATTCCATAACTTTAGGCTTAAAATGTAACTTAATAAAGGAAATGAAATCTGTCCATTTTGCCACATAATGTAAAGCAGTTAAAGAAATATCATCCCCTCCTATTTGTGATATTCTGTTTTTTAGAACCAAGTCACAGGTTCTGCCACAGTCAAGGGACAGATATTATCCAATGGCATGGATCCTTGAGGGTCACTGTAGAGGGTGTCTGCCACATTTTTAACAGTTTTCCACATTCACTGTAATTTTATACATGACATTTAAATAGATTTTAGTAAAGGGGAATTAAAGATCTTAAATTAACCCAGTCCATGGCAGAGAAATGCCAATTTGATTCTAGAAACATTCTACTTATGTTATATGGGCAAATACTCCTAGATTAATGGAGTAGCCAGTGAGAAGTCTTTTCCTTCTACGCTTACTCTTTCTTGTACACCTTGTGATGTACATTTTGGTTTCCATAGTGAACATTCCCAACCTAAGGGCTTCTTCTGAAAAAATTAGTAATACTACTTACCACTTATAACCCCTTTTAGATGACTAAATTGCCATTCTGCTCTTTCTGCATCTTGAAAGTTAAGTTGAGATAATTAATCCTTCCATGCTTGACCAACACCAACTAGGGAGATCTACTGTTTTTCCCATAGAGACTCACACAAAGTTCATTCATTGTACAGCTCTTGGTTAGGTGGTCCGTGGAGTTCTTCTTCACCATTGCTGTATCTGCAGCACCTCCCTTGGACTTTATGATGATCTTCAGGGTTGTTCTGTCAACACTGATCCAGCATCGATGTTCTTCTCTTATGGAAATGATCTCTGAAAACGGGCTTAGTGAAAATATCTTTCAACATGTAACAATCTGCACATGGATGGATTAAAGGAAGGCATTTGACATAGAGGCAGACACTGTGGAAAATGAAGGTCTCTCTCCCTCCACCCCAGAGGACCCTCCTGGTGGGTCCTGATGGCCTTGGGGATTGTTCACTGTGGAGATGGGGCAACCGTTCCTCGTTGCTGTTGCCCACAGTGGATCTCTCTCTCTGGAATTAGTGAGCCTTTTGGGTCCTGCTGTCTTGCTGTGCCTGAATTTCCCCCCCTCCATGCTCTTTTGTAACCCTAATCTCACGTGACAAGTCCCCCAAATAGGTTGTGCTTAAGGGTGTAGTTTTAATTCAATCTCACAGTGCTTACTGTGAAAAGGAAATGTTGCATTCCTTAGGTAATCATCTGAATATAGGTTCTGTTTTATGTCTTTGAAGGTTGCTAAAGCACTCTGGGTTAGATAATATTCTGCTCTTGTCTGGTAGAGGCTTCCCCAATCAATAAACAATGTGCCACATTCAAGAAGACCCAGTGTCAACCTGGGACAGACAGAAAAATTTATTAGGTGGAATAAAGAATGAAGAAGCTTAAGATAAAAATCTCCTCTGGTGACTTGTCTCCTTTAGCCTCCATTCCTGATGATTAATTAATCAATAATGGATATGTGTTAAACCTCATTATTGATTGTGTCTCTGTCATATTCTCACCAGTTTCAAGTCTTCACAAACAACGGAAAATGCACTGATGAGAGGTCAGTGAAGTTTGTGACCTCATCCTAGAAAAAGTGCTGCCTACTTAATTGCTGAATATCACTGCAGGAAGCTTCAAAGTGCTCCCTTGGGAAGCTGTGCACCAACACCAGGGCTTACTCCAACCTTCAAGGCAATTTTGGAACACTTTTTTTGGAATGACTATCAGAGCTGTCATCATATTACTCCTGATCTCCTGAATGTCATCAAAATGTCTTCCTTTTAATATGTCCTTTATCTTCAAGAAAAGAAGAAAATATGTCCTTTTTTTCAAGAAAAGTCATTGGGGCCAAATCAGGTGAGTAGGGAGGGTGTTCCAATACAGTAATTTGCTTACTGGCTAAACACTCCCACACAGACAGAGACATGTGGGCTGGTGCGTTGTCATGATGACAGAGCCATGAGTTGTTGGCAAAACGTTCAGGTCGTTTTTGTCTAGCTTTTTCATGCTGCTTTTTCAGCACTTCCAAATAGTAAACTTGTTTAACTGCTCACTTGGTACAATCCGGCTGGTATTAGTAAAGGTTAGCAACATTGTTTTGACTCTTGTTTAGAACTGATGGAAAGGTTTTTGGTCAGGGGAAATTGGCTGACTTCCACTGTGCACTTTGATGCTTTGTTTTAGGGTTATATTGGTACAGCCACATTTCATCACCAGTGAAATGGCCCAAAACATCTTGCCTATCCAAAAGGTCATGGAAAATTTTGACTCTCCTTTGTTTTTGTTCATTGAGGAGCTCCTTCAGGACCATTTTTGCACAACCTTTCACATGCCAAGATTTGCAGTTAAGATTTTCCTGACTATTTCTCTATCGATGTTTACTTTGTCTGCTGTGGTTCTCACAGCTAACCAAAGATTTTGATGCACAGTTTGATGAATTTTTGCTCCTTACTGGCCACCCTGACTTCTCTACTTTGCCCTCAGAAAAACTTTTAATTCATTGGTACATTGGTATTTTCTTCGTGGTGTTCTCCCCATGAATTTGAACTAACATGTCTGATTTCACTTCCATGTTTTCCAAGTTTAACAAGAAATTTAATGTTTGTTTGTTAATCTACTTTAAGCTCTGACATTCCTGTGACAGCACACAACAGCATACATCAATAATTAATGCCACTCAGTAAGATTCCACCAGATGTCAACATGAGCACAGCTTGAGACGCAGATATGCCAAAGTTTAGGAACCCTTAATGAGTTGATTGTACAGTACTGACAATGTAAGCACAGGGTAGAAGTTTGCTAACTTAATTGTCAGCCCTCATACATAATGATGATTGCAACATAGTCTCAGAGATGGTATAATAATAAGCACCACTGTGTGTTAGTTTCCTTCCATGTTCAAAGAACTATTCTACATACTTAGCACCAACTGTTTGGAATCTTTGTTGGGGAAACTGCAAGGTTATTTTATTTGGCTTCCTTTAGAAATAAGAAAAGCAACATTGATTGTAAACTTACACACATTCCCATATAAATATTGTGTGAACAGAAAAGCAATACTCTCTCTATTAAGTACTATAATGGCATTCACAGATGAAGGATGAGGGCTACTTACATGAATGGGCCCATCCCAGAATGAGAAGAGCACTTGGTGAACTGGAATCAGAATGGAGGAAAGTAGTAGAACTGAATGCTTTATTTCTTTTCAGGCTAAGATGAGACTTGAAAATTAGACAATCTTTATGTAGCCACACACATAATGTCAATGATTAATGACATTACCCTATTGTTGTTAATTACAATGATTAATGACAATTACATTCTTTTTATTTAATGATGCTTTTACATTTATTTTCTAACTTTTTTTTTTTTTTGAGACAGGTTCTCGCTCTGTCACCCTGTATAGAGTGCTGTGGTATCCTCATACCTCACGGCAAACTCAAACTCTTGGGCTCAAGCCATCCTCTTGCTTCAGCCTTCCAAGTACCTGGGACTACAGGTTCTTGCCATGAGGTCCAGCTACTTTTTCTATTTTTAGTAGAGCTGATGTCTCACTTTCCTTCAGGCTGGTCTCAAGCAATCCACTTGATAGGAGAGTCCTCCCAGAGTGCTATGATTATAGGCACAAGCCACCATGTCTGGCAGATTTAATGATTTAAATAAAAAACAAAAGTATAAACAAGAACAGAAATTATTATAGGTCATTTGCCAAGAGTGTAAAGAGTTAGCAAAGCTCTTATCCTTTTCTTAGCCTCAATCTCTCCAACAGTAAAAAAGAGAAAATATATTTTTTATTATCTTAAGACTTATAATTTTTAAATTATGATTTATTATTTTCTATTATTATTCTATGTAAAATAATAACTTACGTGAGTGTTGCGATAATGAATGAGATAATATTTGTAGAGTACTCAGTACCATTCAGGAACATAGTAAGATATAATTAGTAGACATTACCTATGGGTGGAAAAATTAGTTTTGAGCTAATTGCTACCAAATTCAGCATCCAAAATAGAAGTCCTCAGATTGTTGGGTTGTTTCTAAACTCATTTTTCCTGGAGAAACCCACTGCTTAAGGAATTTTGCCATTTTCCAAAAGGCCAAACATTATGTAGTCAGCCTTTCAACTTGTTCAAATTTCAGCACATTCAAAGAGCTCTCTAGAGGTTTACTGGATTATAAACTATTGCTAGTATTGAAAACTTTTGCTTTGGTAGTAGTATTTATTAGATTTTTTGTTATTCACCCATAGGAGCTCTTGACATACAATATGTCCTACACACACAGTTAAAACTTTAAGAAGAACTATGTCTTTTCATAAGTTCCAAGGACCCAAACAAAACTGCAATTCTCCTCTATATTCTGACCCTCACAGGGATCTTCTCAGATAAAAAATAATTATCTCTCCCTTGAGGGGAAAAAGAGAATAAATTCTTTGCCTTCTGGTATTTCTTCTTCCATATACCTCAATAATAAAACTGTGAATCTTGAATAATGACTCTAACAGAAAGCTTTGGTTCAGACGCAGAGTGAAACAGTTCTCAAATCTTGTTGTCATTTGGTGAGGTGGAAGTTCTTACTTGAATACAGTTTGATTTAGAGATGAACTGGGGTTTTAGAGCTTCTGGGAACAAAATCTAGCTTGATACCATGATAGTAAAAATTAAAATGATTACACTTTTGCAAAATCTTTTACCAGTGACTTTTCAGTGACAGTTGCTTTTATAATTTTTTTAAAGCCTACCAAACACCTTAACTAATGCATTGATGTATTTGATTACTTTGCATATACTTCAGTAGTCATTAGAATATTCAGTACCAATATTCTCCCCTTTCCTGTCATCCCTCTTCCACCAAGAAAACAGAAACTCTGTGATGCTGTTAGTAACAATGATACCATGCCATTCTCCAATGCAAACTTGCAGACACCAAGTGGATATCTTTTTTTCTATCATAAAGCATCTAAAATTTGAAGAATTGTGCAAATAAAATCTATTGATAAAAAGTATTTTAATTTATGGAAAGGGAAATGTATACTAGTTTTATTCTCATCAGCTATTTTAGATATTTCCACACTTCTAAGGATTCATCCATATTAATGGTGATACTTGTGGTAACACCTAGATCTTGTCACAAATAAATATTTGGATTAGTCTTTTTTTCAAGCACATTTTCAAAATGAAGCCTACATAAATATTGCTGAATCTTGAGTTAGATCAATAGTAAAGCTGTTAAAAAAAAAAAAAAAAAAAACTCTAGCCTCTCCCTGCTGGAAGCCAGCAAGTCAGATTCCTGGGTCCTGACACATCCGTTATAGGTCACCTGTTCTCTTTGCTCTGTGTTGTCTAATTTATGGAAGAGATGAGCTTCAAAGAAGCTTTGTGGTTTTACAGCATCAAAGTGGAAAAATGTGCATGACCCCAGTATGCTATTTAATTCAACACATACTTATTAGGCATTTACCACATAAAAGGCTGGAGCAAGAAAAAATTAATAAAACATACCCCCTGCCTTTGAAAGCTTATATTGTAGTAGTTTCTGTTGTAAACTGGTGTTAAAAACCTTAGTTGTTTTCTCAACTATTGCTCTTGGAATAAATTACTGTTTTCAGCTCGTTGTCACATAAATGGAATAAATTACTATTTGAGCTTGCTTTCCATATATTTTACACTAACAAGTGTTATTTAAAAGAGTTGCTAATGTAAAATAGACAAGCAACATAACTAGGTAAGATGTATGTTAGTGATTAGAAATTGATGAGTTATCACATCCTTTCTCTACTGGAGGGCTAGTAAATAACCAAAGAAAATTTCTGTCTAGGAGACTGCATGCCAGAGTAGGAAAACAAGAAAGATGAAATATAAACCAATAAATAAAAATTCCTGCACAGTTTGACTTCCTAAGCCTCAGGACCTAAGGGGAATCTGCTTTATAATGGGCAATGGAGGTCCCAATTGTACAAGCCAAAACACGGCCAAGAGGAGATCTCAAGGTCTGAAACGTGAATCCACAGAATGTCCTATTCTTGCCAGAATGTGTGTTTTCCCATTCCTTTCCTTATGGGCTGGTTAAAAAATGCCAAAGTTTGGGCATGTAGGTGAAACTATGCCCTTCTCCAAAGGAGTTGAACTTTATTCCATATAAAAATGCACCCTGCCCACTTGCCCACTTAGGGTTTAGAGAACAAACAGAAAAAGTAAACAGCAGGCTCGACGCCTGTGGCTCAAGGGGCTAAGGCGCCAGCCACATACACCTAAGCTGGTGGGTTCGAATCCAGCCTGGGCCCGCCAAACAAAAATGGTGGCTGCAACCAAAAAATGGCTGGGCATTGTAGCAGGCACCTATAGTCCCAGCTACTTGAGAGGCAGAGGCAGGAGACTCCCTTGAGCCCAGGAATCGGAGGTTTCTGTGAGCTGTGATGCCACAGCACTCTATCCAGGGTGACAGCTTGAGGCTCTGTCTCAAAAAAAAAAAGAAAGAAAGAAAGAAAGAAAAAGTAAACAGCATGTGGAATTGTTGAGATGTAAATTACTGCAAAGGATAGTTTACAAAAATGCAATAATCGTACAGCCCCCTGTAAAGACAGTTTTCTAGTTCCTTGCAAAACTTAATGTTGTCATAACATATGATCTAGAAATTATGCTGATAGGAATCTTTATAATGTGCTTGAAAATTCATGTTCACATAAAAATCAACTGGAATATTTATAGGAAATTTATTCATAATTGCCTCAAATTAGAAGTTTGGAAGATGTTCTTCATCAGGTCAGTGGTGTGGTACAAACAATTGAATATTATCCAGTGATAAAAAGAATGGACTCTCAACATGTGAAATAATGGATGCATCTTAAATATGTATTATAAATTAAATACAGCAAATTGAAAAGGCCACTTACTATGTAATTCCATTTCTATGGCACTCTGGAAAAGGTAAAACTATAAAAATGGTAAGTAGATGAGTGGCTACCAGGAGTTTGAGGCTGAGGCAGTATTGAACAGGTGAAGCCCAGGGCGTTGTTAATGTAGTGAAACTGTTTGAGTTACATTTTGACAGTGAATTCATGACTCTATACATGTGTCATACACAGTGCTTTATGGCATAAAGAGTAACCTTCATATATGCAAGTTTTTTGTTTTTAAAATCACTTGGGAGTCAAGAGTTCCCAAGATGAAATGCAGAATGTGACAGAAGAATCTACCTGAGTACAAATATATGGACCAACCTCACTGACAGAAGGAGGAAAAATGTTGACCCCAGTAACACTGGAAATTAGTGGGAGCTATAAGGCTGAATGCAAAGCCAACTGTGCACAGCACTTTGCTCCAGTTGATAAGGTTGCTTTCCACAGGGTAATGTTGTGAAACCATAATATGTACATACTGCAATGCAGCAATTAAATAGATGGCAGATGGTAGGAAGCAGGTCTCTAACTGGTGAGGTGGAAGAATGCAGACAAGCAAAGTGGTAGGCTTGAGTGAGCCATGCGGTGCAGGGTTAGACTGGGAGATATCAACATGAACTCAACTTTACCTACATGTGTGTGCACAGATACACGTAGATACATACAGGGGTATGGATAGATACATCAACACAGGGAGATTAAAGTGCACACATTTTGTGGGGGGCTCTATCAGCTGACAGGGCCAAGAAACAATGGCAATGACACCTCAGTTGAAAAAAGCACACCTATTACTCAGACCTTGTCTTCTAATTTAATTATCATACTATGAAAGCTATAACCCAATTATAGCCCAAGAAGAAGTGGAAAGGGGAGAGTTAGGGGAGGGGAGGGGGTAGGATAGATGGAGGGAGGGTAATTGGTGGGACCACACCTATGGTGCATTTTACAAGGGTACATGTTAAATTTACTAAGTGTAGAGTATAAACGTCTTAACACAATAACTAAGAAAATGCGGTGAAGGCTATGTTAACCAGTTTGATGAAAATATTTCAAATTGTATATAAAACCAGCACATTGCACCCCATGATTCTATTAATGTACACAGCTATGATTTAATTTTAAAAACCTGGCTGATTATAGGTAGGACTGGGAAAGAAAATGTGGGAGATGATCATAGAACTTCTTATAGCACCAGAAAGTGAAGAAATACTTGAAAAAGTTCACAATCATTAGGGTACATCAGAGAGGCACAGGAGACAGCTGAAAAAGCTCCCAGTAGTGAAAGCTTGAGTAGTTGGAACACAAATTTAATAAGGAAGTATTATAACCTAAAATGTAAATTAAATATCCTTGCATCTATGCTGATATAAATTAATGATTTTATAATAAAACAGAATTATAGAATGGAAACACTTCCTTTGGAGGAACCTTCCAAATCATTTATGTTGATACTTCAATTTCAAAGAGATAGGGCATAATCTCACACTCTTTACTTGTAGACTGTATAGTAAATTCCTTCTAAAGAATATTATATGGGAAAGGGGAGGGGAAGCCACTTTACAGCAAGGGAACCTGACAAACGCCACCTCAGCAGAGGGTCATGATGGACGCTAGTGGTAGGCCATGGTGGTAACATGTGCTCTGCATGTGATGAGATGAAAATTACTGACACAGTCACAGCAAAGAGGAGCCTGAAAGGAGTGATAATTAAATGTAGTGTGGCCTTCTGAATGGGGTCTTTCATTAGAAAAAGGATAGTAGGTAAAAACCAAGTAAATTCAAATAACAGAGATTTTAGTTAACAAACATGTATCAGTAGCATATTATTAATGGTGACAGTAAGATATTAATAGTAGGAGAAATTGGGTGGGGGCATATGGGAACTCTGTGCCCTATTGCTATAGTTTAGATGTTAGAACTTTCACACCTCATGTGTTGAAATTTGACTTCCAAATTTGGAGACGAAGCCTAGTGGGGGATGTTTGGCTCAGGGGGATGGATCCCTCATGAACAGCGTGGTGGTCCTCATAGAAATGAGTGAGTTCTTGCTCCGTCAGTTCTTATGAGAGCTCATTGTTAAAAAGAGTCTGGCCCCTGTCCTCTCTCCTGCTTCCACTCAACAATGATTTCTGCACACCGGCTCGCCTTTACCTTCTGCCATCGCTGTGTTTCCTGTAAAGCCCGCAGGACCATGAGCCAAAAAGACTCTTTGATTCACAAATAATCCAGCTCCAGGAATTTCCTCCTGCATTTTTCCTCCTCTCTAGCACCTCTAGCATCACCCTGGCCCAAATCACCATCAACGCTCACCTAGATTAGTGCAATTTCCTTTTAACTGTTTGTCCTGTTTCCGTAATGGTTACTCTCCAAGTCATATTTTGTATTACTACAAAAATACCATTAACAAGCAAAAAAAACAAAAACATCAACAAACCAATATCAAGCAACTCATCCACCTGATCGGTCCTTATCTTAATGTTGTTTATTACATGGCTTCTTCTGAAAGTAAAACTCAAAATCACTTCCATGAGATAAGTGGCCCACTAGCGGCATTTATCTATTACTTGAGCCTTAGCGTCCCCCACTCAGTGGTGTGCTGAGTACACCCCAGGCTCCCTTTTCTTCTATTTCCTGAAAATCTACCACCCCTCCCATCTGTCGGTACCTTCATATCCACTCTGTACTGGCTTTGCTCTTCTGCCGCACTTTACCTACCTACCTCCTGCTCACCCTCCCTGCCTGAACAGCCCCTGCCTGCATTTCCTTGCGGAAATTCTCCCAGGTCATTATTCATTCTGTAAAATCTACTATTCCTCTTTTTACAAGCTTTGTTGTGATTTTGGTTAGATGCATTGTGTAATTACATATTTCATTATCCATCTTGCCTGTAGACCATAATAAGCTCTGTGATAGCATGAGAGTAAGGATGGGAACGCTTTCAAACTTGGTGGCTGAATACTTGAAAAGATCAGGACTAGATGAAATTACCGAGAATTTTATTTGTGAAGGAAAAGGCTCAGAATTTCAAGTGATGGCAGAAGCAGCGGCCATTCGGGTCCACAGGCAGCTCCCTTCCTTCCCGTGTTTTCATCGCTTCCTGTAAGTCATCTTTGTCCGCCTCTCCCGAGCCAGACATAAACCGGTAAGAGTCATGTATTTAACTGACCCGGGAAAATGTGACTCTGCATACTGACTGCAGAGCTGTGCTTCAGGAGATGAGGCTTGAATTCCCAGTTTTGCAATTAATTTCCTCTCTGAGCCTAAGCAAAACACTAAGAATTTTCATGTAAAATTTCATCCCTTCAGCAAAACACTAATTTGGCTCCTTAGGGAAATAAAATATCATAATCAATTTTGGATTTTTTAAGTGATATTGAAATGCTAAGAAATTAGTTTCTTGCAATGTAATATTGATCACTATCCAGCTATCTTATTGATCCAGCAACATATTAATTTTTGACGGATATTGTCTGCCTGAGACTCAAATTCAATTAAGTCTTACTATCATCATGCCCACACTAGCATTGCGTTCATCACCAAGAAGGCTCACTGCTGGGTGAGCAGCGATGTTCTCCCCAGCAATGCTCAGAGGCTGGGTCGTTTCACATTGAAAACAAGCCAGAGAAGGTTGGGCTTGACTTTATTAGGAAGTAAACCACACACTCAAATGTCTCACTCGATTTCTCCTGGACTGTGCCATAGAGAGCAGAACATTTACACTATTAAAGCAACTTCTTCCAAATATGACAAAACAAACAAACAAATATTGCCTTTACTCAAGATAGACCTTCTGCTTCCACAAGTTTCTACAGGTCAACATCTCTTTGGGATTTCAGAGAGTATCATTACTCAGCCTGGAAAACTATGTGCAAAGTAGATTCAGCAGGTAAATGGGACCACCTGATTTTAAGTGATCTGTCTCATATATCTAACTTTGATAACATCAAATGTAGTGCTAAGGGTCATTGCTGACATAAATCAAAGCAGAAAAATCCAATGATTTCATAAGCATATGTCCAAATGTATGGTTTATATGTTCGTGGCATATTTATACATATTTCCCTGGAGTTGAACTCTCTCTGATACGCCATTGCAGTTGACAGAAGAATCAGATTTATTCTTACAGATTCTGCAACATTGGGACCCATTCACTAAAATTATAGAGGACCACATACTGAGAAGGTCTGGCTATGTCCCAGTGAAGTCCTTGTCACTGAGAGCATGGTCCTGATGGCCACTGTCAGATGAACCACATGAAGTGGAAGGTTTCATAGAGGACATCAGAGCACCTCTACTTTCAAGGTTTCAGGTATGGGCCATAGTGGTAATCCCCTCCCCAGATGACATTCACTGCCAGATTTCATCCTTGACTGTTTATTACATTGGTTTCCTGTGGGACAGTTCAGTTTCAGGGTCTCCTATGAGACTGTTGTTATATGTGGCCTGGAGCTTCAGTTATCCCAAAGCCTAAATAAGGTGTGGGTGGGTTCAAATACAAAGGACTCTCTTGTGTGGTTGGAAAATTGGTGCCTCCTGATGGCAAGGAGACTCAGTTTTCCTAAATGCAGTCTTCTTCAAAGGGACATTAGAGTGTCTGTATGGCATGGTGCACACGCTCAGGATGAATGACTCAAAATACAAAGGCAAAGTTATAATGGCTTTTACAAGTTGGCCTGAGTCACATGTTACTACTTTGAACAACAGTGGGTGGGAGCTGCCCAATGGCCTGGTTATCACGGGCAGGGCTCATTACTACAGTCCACTTTCTACCCCGTGTTTCATGCACTGGGTGCGCCTTCGTTCAGACTCTCTTTTCAGACATATCTGTATAATGAACAGCCATTAATGATGCATTTTCTCTCTCCAGCAAAAAGGACAGGTGTGCCTATTGCCTTGAAATAGAGTACCCCACCCTGAAACAAGCAGAGGTGTGCTTACAGTGTGTGATGATGGCTAACAGTCTACCTCTGGACTTAGGACAGGCGAGCCTGCTGTCATATAAAACATTTAGGGTTTCCAAGTTCAGTATTCCTTTCCTGTAGTGCAGGCGCTGTGTGGGCCTCGACCCATTGTCCCCAAGATCCTGAGTGACCGGGGGACCTGAGGTATGATGCTCACATTCACAGTGTGTGCTGTGCTGTCAGTAAATAAGAGAAGTTCCTTTTGCTCTGACCGGGGAATGCTATGTCTTCTATCAGCATCCATGGAATGGCAGCAAGTTCTCTTGGTACCGAGTGAATGTGCTAAAATACCAGGCTCTTCTCAGTCCTCACACTGTCTCCCAAGAATACCCCAACCTCCCCTTCTCCCCTCACTGCAGAATCAGCATCAGTGTCTTGTCACAGGTGGCTCCTCTCACACAGCCCTGGGAGGACACTTCCTTTCCTTCATCCAATTCTGAACGCCCGTAAACTGGAAAGGCGGGTTATTTACCTTCCAGCATGCAGTGGGGGGACAGGAGGAGAATAACTACTGTAGACCCTTCTATTCACAAAAGGAGAATGGGGGCACCTAAGTTACCCCCCCATACTAGTTCTGGAATCCCTTTGAGTCCCTTGCTAAGGGCTACATGCTACTGCCTGAGATCTTGGCTCTGAACTCCAGACTTCCATTTCTGACCTCAGAATCATCCTTCCTTTTGGATACCAAGTAGCTGGTGTTTGCACGTAAGTGTTTTCTCAGTCTGCTTTCTGCTCATAACACTTCTTCGGGAGCCTCACCCCAGTAACCACCAACTGTGTGTCTTTAATCCCTCTTCATTCCCTGTTCCACTTCAGCCTGTACATCGATCCATGGACATTTCCTGCCTCACAGAAACCTTCCTACAACCCTCCTTCCTTGGCTTGCCTATGTCCAAAAGCCTTCTCTTCAGTTTTCAGATATCGTGACCTACATACACCCTCCCAGGTTCCTTTTACTTGCTCCCTCTTCAACCTTGACCATGGAGCATACCCCCATTACTTCCTGCAGCTCATCTTGGCCAGGACATTAGCAGCCACCACGCTGTTCAATGTTGCTGAATGTCATTGCTTCCCTTTCCTGAGCCCACGGCAAGATGACACCTAAATGGTCCAACCTTTCTTCTCACTTTTGCTCCTTAGCATCAAGATAAAAAGGATGCCATCCTTTTCTGATTTTTTTTTTTAGACAGAGTCTCACTATGTTGCCTTGGGTAGCTGGGTAGAGTGCTGTGGCATCACAGCTCACGGCAACCTCACACTCTTGGGCTTAAGTGATTCTTTTGTCTCAGCCTCCCAAGTAGCTGGGACTACAAGTGCCTGCTACAATGCCCCACTATCTTTTTGTTGCAGTTGTCATTGTTGTTTAGCAGGCCTGAGTTAGTTCAAACCCGCCAGCCTGGGTGTACGTGGCTGGCACCCTAGCCATTGAGCTATGGGTGCCAAGCTGCATTCCCGATCTTGTGTGCGGGTGTTTTTTTCTCTGAATATTCTTTCTCCATCTTATGTGTAAGCTTCCCCCTTTCTACTTTCAACATTGGGGTTTCAATCTAGTTTCCTTTATCTATTCTCTCTCCATGGCTAACGAAATAATCACATCAACCCCTCCTGCAAATAAGCACCCTCCTAGCTCAGGCTGAAATAGAGTATGGATGTTCAAATAATCCCTCGAAGCCTCACCATTTCTGAAAACATAGATGGCATTGACTTTTCCTCAGACTTCACCAGAACTGATTAATTACAGTTGGATATTGTTTGAATGCTGTTTCCTAAGGATACATATGAACTAAAACTTTCAATCCTTATCATTTTTTTCCATTTTCATTATTTCCTCACAGAAATTTAGATATCTATCCTTCCCTGTGTGCATTGCCGACTTTGAAAGTGTTATTACAGTTATGCCTGAGCCTTAAATTTTCCCATGTACTTTCTAGGCCCAATTTTTAGCATTTGCATTTCTTAATAGTCTAAGTTTCTGAATGGTCATATGTATATATTTAACTCTTCTTTGGCTTAATGTTGCTCTAAATCAATAGGTGTAGAGATATTTTATTTTTAATTAATGCTGAGGTAGAAGAATCATATTAAAATTTTTCTTCATAACAATGCGAGGAAAATAAGATGATGAATAAGAGTTGGGATTGCAACCCTATAGTCCCTGTGTATTTATCACTCTTAGTACTAGTAACGTTATTCAAACATATCTTTCATTTTATCTCAAATATTTTCAAGAAAAATGTCTTCTATATTTATAAAAATGACAATGCTAATGGGGCTTTTTATGTCAGTAAGTATTGTTTTTGTCTTATTCTTGGAGAGCCCTGTCTCATTACTTTTTGTATGGGTGAGATATTAAAATGACTCAAAATCCACCATGTATAAATCCGTGCACAATAAAAGTTTGTTTTTTTCTATAGAGCTACAGAGTACTGATCTAATCTCTTTACTTAATCTGTCACAGTTGAGAATACTTGGTTTGGTTCCCACATTTTATTTATTATCCAAAACAATGCTTCAGTGAGAAACTCTATGTATATAATTTTACATATGTGCAAGAATGTGGGGCTTATACTTTTACAAATATCAAGAGGCATATGCACTTGTAATTCTGATAAATGTATCACTGAATTACCCTTCATTGAATTTGTTTCAATTTACAATTTTATCAGTGACATATGAGGGGTTTATTTTGAAGACAAATTGTGATCTTCCATAGCAAGTTTCTGAATTTCTTCACTTCCAGGAGACTGCAGCAAAGCCAGTCCTGACCCTTTAGATCCTGTGGTCTGGGTAGAGATGCTATCAGGGTGTACAGAGCCAACCCCAATGTGACAGCTGTTAAATTCTCGAATATCCCACCATGTGGTATTATGTTCCCACCATAATGCCACTGGGGAGTGTTCCCTAGACTGTTGCCATCTCTACTGTGAGACGAAATCTGAATGCCTTTTGAGCAGACCCCCATTGCCATTCTTATTTACATGTGGGCAGAGGAGAAGGGGAATACATAAAATAAAGTGCTCCAGGTATGACTATGTTCCCCGGAGTATTTTTCCAAGCCTATATTTTTTTCTCCTCTTTTCTCATTTCCTGTGTCTAAACATTAATAGTTTACATATAAATAGAGTGTGTGTTAAAAGAAAACTTAAAAAAGAAAAAGGCAAAATAGAAAAAGTTAAAGCAAGACTAAGCCAGTATACAAAGTTAAGATGCAAACACAATTCATTAAAAATGGATTGAGAATAGTGTTCTGAATGCCTTAGCAGCTTAGAGATAGAAATAAGATCAGTTTTATTATTCATCATGGCCACAAGAAATACAGATACTTTATTTAGTAGAAACAAGTAATCCTGAGAATTTTTCTCCCAAGGTTCTCAGTAGTGAATGAAGCGCTCAGTAGCGTCTCTATGGCAGATACACAACATGGTTTATATTGCCCTTTCAGACACATTCTAAATACAGGATAAAGGCTAAGTGCAGTTTAGTGTAAGTGGCACTAAAAGGATGGAGATTATGAATTGCAGATGCAAAGCTCTCCAGACTCTTATTTGATTAAAGTTCACCCTTGGATGGCTGCTGAAGTGTCAGTTGTGCCATCTTGATAAACTTACACAAGCCACATAATATTTCCAAATCTTAGTTAATGCATGTTGGGAATAATAATAGCTACCTTGAATAGCTCTTTGACAATCTTGAATTACACAGTATGTATGCATGAGTGTGTACATAATACATGTTTTAATCTGTAGGTAGGAAGGTTGTGGTGGGGAGGGTCTTCAATGGCAATGATGAGATCTTAGCTTTGTTCAACATGGAGTAGCAGTGAGTTCAAGGTTATTCTCTGTGACACCCAACAGAAAGTAGGTAATCTTTTTTGCTAATGTCAGGCCTCTCTGAAGTTACCTAGATCAAAGTGTCCTGGACATCTTTTTTGGAACTTGAACATGATAGGCAGGTCAGGGCAGGGGCTCACTCTCTGTGAAGGACAGGATGGATATAGTCACCCCTTCGGAATCACACAAACCGTTGTCCTGGGGAAAATTAACAGCGACTCAAGCACCTGTTTCTGGCCATCTGGACCCTGTGGTGCTATTAAATTTCAGATTTTGCCTAAGCCTCCAAGAATAAGTTAGCCATTGTATCAAACAATATTGTTCTATGTAAGATAAAACCCAATCATTTCAGTGCTATTCCAGAATCATGGGTCTGAAGGTCAGCTTTGATTAAGCTGATCCTGAGCACAACAGGATCATGAATTCTGGGCTTCTAGAAAGTTTCAGACCCCTTCTCTGTGTTTTCATTCTGGGCACAGGCTGAATGAGGCAGGAACCCTGGGACAGCTTTTTTGATAGTGAATCACAGGTAAAGCCAAATTTCACAAGGACAGTTAAAGCCTGTGCGTCTTCAAGTCCTCTAACCTCCCATGGGCCAATGTAAGTCTCATTGCCAAGTCTAATGCCAGCTGGGTGGGGACACACATGCCACACACAGGAAAAGGCTGTGCACTGTTGCTTCACACATAATCTGCTGTAGTGACGATGAGTCATTACCATAGATATAACCAGCAGGAAATATTTAAATGAAAGAGATAAAGGTGGCTTGGGGAAAAGATTCTGCTCGAGAACAGGAGCTAGACAGGCAGGCGGAGGACAAAAGAAAGGACAGGGTGTCACAGGCCCAGAGTCCCAGGAGGCGGCACCTCCACTCACCCCAGTGCAAGGACCAGTCTCCATAGGTTGTTTTAAAATAACTAATACATACAAAACCCTGAGAATTTTCTAGTAGATGCCTCAGGCTTAGAGTCCATTGAATTTTGCAAGAGACAAAATAATTCTATTGAGAATAAAATTTTCAGAGCAAGTATGAGCTGGTGTTCCAAAAAGTACATTTTATCTTGATCAACTATAACATTACAAAATGGAAAATGGCTATGTCTGTCTGGATCATTTCCCCAGTAATGAGTGCATATAGAAAGACAGGGTTTAGAACTGGTCTTTTTTTATCTAAAACATGGATGTTAATGTTAAGGCCTAGGCCATCTTCTGACTTCAGTTATCATAAAATTGCAGGTAATTAAATTTAAAGAGAAAAACCTATTCAGTTAGGGCTTTGATATGGCTCAGAAAACAACTTGCCGCTAAAAATATATTTTCAATCTTAAAATTCACATGGATCAATTTAAATTAAAAAGAATGTGTGTGTGTTCAACCCCTCATTCCAATACTTAAGCACGCTTTCCAAAGGTAACCCCTTTAAACAGTCTTCGGTTTCCTAATTCTTTCAATGATTATCGTTAAAACTTTTAGTCATAAAATAAATATTATGCTTACATATTCATACATTGTTACATATTTATATCAGATGATCGTCCCTTTTTAACATAAACCATTTCTCTGGTAGTGGATAAAGGAAAGGGGGAAGAAAGTGTGTGTGTGTGTGTATGACATATGGAACATCTCGGATACCTCCTCTGGATACTTGGATACACGTGTCAAATAAACTGTAAATTACTGACGGTTGACTCTACTCCTTCCCAAATTGGGGCTTAACATAAAGCCAAACAGATCTCATTACTCTAGTGAGGGAGCAAGGTCTATGCTACTCAAAACCTGGAACTTCTCTGTCCTTGTGTTCCATTTAGACAAAGATAAAAATACGGCACGCCAAGTTCTAGGAAATTTAAACTTACAAATTCACAAATGTAAATACCCCGCATTTTAAAGTTATTTCTCTTTTCCTTGTCCTTCTTTTCTCCTCTCTTCTCATCTCCTTTCCCTTCCCTCTCTTCTGGTCCCCTCCTCTCATCTTTCGGTTTTTTTTTCCCTTGAGCTACAGCAATACATTCTGCAGAAGTTCCAGATTGATGTCCCCCCATAAAAGTGGCTGTCGGGAGCTACCCTTTTGCCAGCTTCCAGTGTTTTAGGGTGAAGGAAACGCCAGATGGAAACCTGGACTCCAAGGCCACAGGGAACCCGTTTCCGCTCCGTGCCGTGGGCTGTCTCGGGCGGAGGCTGGTTAATAGGACAGATGTTTGTGCGTCTAAGGGACACGACGCCCCGTGTCTGAGCTTTTCTGCCTGGAAGCTGCCTCCTTGGTGTGATTCCTGGGGGCCTGAGGAGGTCAGGTTTCCCTCCCCAAAAGTTGTCCCTGTTTTTTGATGCACTGAATCTCTTAGTGTTTCAGCCTCATAATCTTATCATTTGCAAGAAGGTGGTTATTGGAAAGATTGGCACGGCAGCCTGCACTTCCAGGGGAACCGTATTGTAGTTGGGTGTTTCTATCCCTCTAAGATCTCACTTTTAATAAAAGTAGAGTTGAAAAACGATGAATTCTTGACTGCAGAGTTTGTCAGAGAGGGTGGGGTAGTGTGAGAGAGAGAGAATGAATAAACACACGAAGTCACAGGACACAGTTTTCTTCTTTGACATTTTGTCTGAAAGTTAGCTCTTGACACTTCCAAAAGTTAATGGGAAAAAAGAGATGATATCTGCTCATATGCTAGTCCAAAATTCAATTTTCTCGTCATAATTGAAAAAAAGCAGAATTTTCTTCTTAGCAGCACAAGTATGAGAAAAATAGCTGTGATTTGGGGCTCCGATGTCCACTCGGCACGGCAGTGGCATACAGAGTGCGGCCCTCACCTTCCTGTGCTGGGGTCTCCTGCTGTCTGAGATCAGTCGGGATTCTGTTCCCTGGGGTTCTGCCTGTCATTTCAAAGGAGTCAAGTGTCTGCAAACAGGTTTGTGGATAAGAAATTAACTTTTTTTTTTCCTTCATTTCTATTTAGAAGTGATTTGGAAATTGCTCATCACTTTTTACTCTAATGGCCTCTGACACCACTAAAGCCAATGCTTGATAAAATCCTTCATAAAATTTGACACAGCTATTATTAGTGGCTGTTGGGATTGACATGAAGATGAAGTAGAACAGAAAGAATAGACAAAAGTGGCAATTATGGTCTTTGTTAAATGCCACTAAAACAAAAATAAGAGTGTTTAGCAAAAGATTTTAATCTTAGCAGGTCAGTATGTGCAACAGACCTCTCCTACATTGTGGAATAATAATCATCAATAATAATAATAAAAGACCTTTTAAAATCTCCAGAGCCCGCAAAGTCACGTGGTTCATTCTCTTGCTCTGAATCCCTGACTTTACGGAAATGTGAGGATTTTGTGAAAACCTATTTTATTCTCTTTCCAAAGGGAGAATTTCGTAGTTGTTTTATTATCCTTTCCGTTTCAATATGAAGCAACATTTGCTCTGGTGCCGTAGGATTTAATTTAGAGTGGGAGGTTTCTTAAATCCATCAAGAGTACTGGGGCAGCAAAGCAATTTAGTTATTTTGTCCTTTGAGAGAAGAGCGCACGCCGCTGTAATAATTGGAGGCGCTCAGTCCCGAGTGGGCCTCCCTCTCTGTGCTGAAGGGGTAGCGCCGTTGACAGCTGTTTTATGTGACTGTCTAGATAAGTCCACCCTCACGGGAGACCCACATCAGAGGGGAATGCAGTGACAATGAAATTGTATGGAGTATATGGTGTTCATCCTGGAGGATGAAAATTTTGCATTAAAAATATCATCCTTGCCTTTGATTTTCCCAGTGCCGACACCTTTATTTATTTTTCTAAAGTTCCATTACATGCTTGTGAAAATGAATACAGTGCGTTGTATTTTCAACATCTATGTTTTCTTCAGAAAATTTACATCTCCCAGCAGAAAGAATTACTGTAACATTTTAGTGTTAAGAGTTTTTATCTGCCTTAAAAATAATCGAGCTTCTGATCCTAGGATCCACTAAGCACACGCTGGGAGGTCACAAGTCCCATTTGTCAGATATGTTGTCACATCCATCAATGCTCCAGCAGTTTTCAGAATTGTAAGCAGACTGTGTGTGAAGAACTAAAGTCCTAAGTCCCAGACACTTGAGAAGAATGGGGGGTGGGTGGCCCAAAGAGACTGACTTAGGGACTCCCTGGAAGAGTGTAGGCGGCATGACCCCAGCTAATGGGAAACTGCTGAGCACATGAGTCCATGACGTCCCAAACCCTGGAGTAAGAGAATGATTCCTGGGGTGGTAAAAAAAAAAAAAAAAAAGAAAAAAGAAAAGAAAAGAAAAAGCCACTGGACTGCTCCAAGGCAGCGTCCTACTTTGGCACAGAAAACAGCTCACCAAACTGATTGAGCAGTAACCCAGAGTGAAGCCGTGGTCAGTTAAGTATTTCTCAAAATTGCGTCTCTTATTTCATCTGTGTATATCTTTCTTTATGAATATTTCATCCAAACTTTAGAATGAAGAATTGAGGTCACAGATTATATTATTATACTGGGTGTGGTTTATTTTTAAAAGTAAAACAAATAAAAAACGTTTCTAGTGGAAATAATAATTAACTTTGGATATATGTCAACACTTTTAAGGATACTGTGGAAGGTGTGCTACCCTGAATATAACCCGTCTGAATTAATGTACTTGTCAAATGACCATATAATTTTGTTTACTTAGATCAACCATCTAGTGACAGAATTTATCACTGTTCTATTAAAAGCATCTAATTTTTGGCTCAATAGAGAGGAAGCTGGATTGGGAAACTATCAGAACAAAGATTTGGTGAAAGCACAAGTGACTCTAATCCTATCCTGAAGAAACTGGTTTGTCCTGGGGCAGGTAATGCAGGGCTGGCTGCAGGGAAAGCCACCTGTTTGGACGAGAGTCTGGCTGCTTTCCGCCAGGCGAAGGCAGCATGGACAAGGTGGAAAGGATTCAGAGCTGCAAAGAACTTCACAAGCAGCTTCAAGGTGGACGAGCCTATGGAACACAGCATGGCCAGGGAGCATGATTGGAGGAAGAAATGACACTCATGGGGGCCCTGGGGCCTCACTTTTTTATTGACACAGCAAAGGCAGTTTGAGAGCACTATCTGATCCAGGCTCAGCGATGACTTCAAATTGCGAAGACTCCCCTGAAATTGGTTGCAAATGGTGTGTGTGAGTGAATGCTCTTTTTCTATGTGGCAGTCAATAATTTTCATTCACCTCTTAATAAGGCCTGAGACCTCAATTTTCTCCTTTTTAAGTTCTAGGATGATGCCCAGCAGTTTTCAAAAAATTTTGAGCAACAAAAAAGCAAATAAACATTCTCAGTCTCAGTAGGTTTGCGTTGAGGCCGGGACCTAAGTTTCTAACAAGCTTCTAGTTAATGTTGTTTCTTGGGCCACGTTCTGTGTGACACTGTTCCGGGGTAGCTGAGCACAGGTGTGACATGTTCTGCTTCAACAGCTCCGCACTATCAGCTCAGCGCAGATGCTACAGTCTAAACGCTGGCCTTGTGTATTTAGACACAGTATTTTTATACATACTCAGTCCTGCTTGCTAAGGAGAACTCCGTCACTGTCACCTTGGATCCTAGGCCAGCCCTCACCACCTGGACGGCCTCGTACATGCTGTTACACAGATTCCCACTTTTACCCTTGCAAATCATTCCCTGTGTCCTAGAATTATCATTCTACAGAATTTGTAAACACTCCTCTTTTTTGGAGTAATTTTTCTGGTTTTTAACTTGGAATTGTTCCTCCATCTGTAGCTTCCACAGTCCCTGCTTCTCTGAGATGAGCACCATCACCTCTCAGCACCATCCTCTCCTCTCTGCTGCTTCACTCACACCCTGGTTCTGCAGCCTCCTTCCCTGAAGGGTTTGGCTCCTGCCTCACTGGCTTCCTCTCTGCTTTGCTTCCTGTCCCTCATCTTGGATTTCATCACCCACAGTGATGTGACATCAACACCTTGGCCTCATAGTCTTCCCTGGCCTCCAAAGATGGAGGCCAAGCTGGCCTGGGCCAGGCAAAGGCTACTAGCAGCCTCAGTAAATCCAAAATGACACTTGGGTGTCAGCAAACGAATATGAGTTAGGGGTAACTATGGGCAACATTGAGACATTAGGATACAAGCTGTCACCCGACAACAAGGGCAAAGGCATTTCCCATAAGGGAATTGAATAGACGTAGTGGCCCACAGAGGGCTTAAGAAACAGGTACCTTTAAATAAGGCCTCATGATTTAAATGCAGGCTGGGGGTAACCTTTTTGCTTCAACCCACACCATGGGGAGGCCCAGTTCATCTCATGACTGCTAGAAAATTTTACCCAATTCAGGAGAGTTCAATTATCATGAAGCACATTTTACTATTATGTCTAAGGTGTGTTTTTCCAGTTTCTCCCCACCTCACCCTGGCCAGGAGCATGCTGTCTGCTGAGACGGGTGTCCAAAATTACTTAGGCAATAGAGCAACAGGGCCCAGCCTCCACCCCCTTTGGTGGGGAGGGCTGCATAGATGGAGTGGCCTCAAAACCCTAGCAGTGTGTTTGATCAGTAGAGGTTTATACCTCTTAACTCAGTCAAGCAATTGCACACACTGTGGCAAGCTAACCCCTTCTCACTTAGGTTATGGAACTGTTAGAAGTACTGAGTAAATTATTCTGAGAAGCATTATTTCGTTATGGACGGGGGAATTAAAATTAATCTCATTATATGGGAAAACATGACAGTTTAGACAAAAAATACTACTGGTTTCATATTAAATTGTCTCTGTATAAAAGTGATTTCAAAGGCTGCAAGAAATATCTGACATGAAAAATCAAAGGAAGTCAGAATGTAAGTTAAAATAAGAACTGCATTTTTATGTTTTTTGCTTTATTTGTTTTCTTATATAGCAGATACAAGAATGGACTGAATAATGTTTTGAGAGAATTGCTGTCAAAGTGGTTATAAAGGGCTTTTGTTTCACTGAGTTGCTTGAAGCTATTTCAAGACAGTTTTGCAGTAGTGCTATCAGAATTCACCTGCCATCCAGCTAAGAAGAATGAAAATCTCTGGAGCCCCATCTGATAGTTCATAGTTTCTCCTTGAAGGTAATCATACTGTGGGACAATAGCTCTGGTCTCACGCGTGACTGAATTGGCCTTCAAATGTAGAGACAAGATCAATTCAGTAAATCATCACCAATTGCCCATTTGTCCATGTCCGTCCTCTTGGCCATATTAACAACAGCACCATAAATATTCTTATGCCCTCCAGCTATAAAGATCAATTACTTAATAACCAACCAATAGTAACTACTGCGCCTGTGGCCACAGGTGGTTATCATACACAGTAGCAGTCCTGATACATAACTCCTAATGATTTGTTTCCCAATCCTCAGAAGTATTGGAATTGTAATAATTCCAAGTAAAGCCAGAGTAAAATGTCCCAGCCAGTCCTCTAAGCTGATCCGCTGGAGTCCTACCAGGGATGTGATTCTTTAGTCATCACTACACAGCACTGCTCTGGAGTGTTTGGAAATCCTTAAACCTCACCCTGACTGAAGCTACTCTGGATGTCAGAGGTTCATGTCCCCAGGTGCAGAGGGACTGGCCCCATGCGGACCCACAGCTCAGCTCCAAGGCAACATCTGTGCTCCGGGCATGGCTCGCAGCACTGCAAGTTTATTGCTGGTGACAGTTTGGGGTTATTTGAGCATTAATTTGAAGTGAAGAGTCTGCTTCTCCCCAAGACTTTCCAGACAATGCATTCTCTAAACAATGCCTCAGGAAAAGCTACAATGCCTTGGAAAAAATTAAAGCAGAGATATGTTCAATCTCAGTAAAGCACAGGCTTAGATTTAGGAAATCCCAGGGGTTTCCCCCTATGGAAAACCTCTTGAAAGAAAGAAAACACTGCATGGAATTGCTGGTTTCAGATGTGCACAGATCATTTGTGAAGCTGAACAAAATTGAGATGATTTTTATTAAATTTTGCAAACTCCCAAAACGATGAGAATCATTTTCAGCATCCATCCCATTCAATGGCGTCCCTTTCTGCGGAGCCCTGGCTGCCTGCGCATGCGCCGTGCTCGCCCTGGAAACGCGGCCGCAGGGTCCGCTCTCCCCGCGCTCAAGGAGCAACCAGCGCCAGAGAAGCCGCAGAGTAATAAACTTATGTTTGTCTATTGGCTGCGGATCACCCGAATTGCAGAGGGACTCAACAGAAATGTAATAAAAGGAGACAAGAAAGAAAACCCCACGTACCTTTCTAAGCAAGTTTAAATCATGTGCACGGCACCCCATGGGTCAGAGCCTGGGATTAACCGGGCCCTGAGATCCGATACGGACCAATTAGCTTCTCAGAGATGCAAATTCCAACGTGCTCCCCAGAAGGCAGCACAAATCCGGGCAATCCTTCCTGGAGCTGCTTCCTCGGGGTGGCATCGCCTCTTCATTAAGAAATTTGCTCAGCCTCTCAAAAGACGTAAAGCTGTGAGGTTAACAAGTGTGGGCCCAGCTTCCTCCCTGAGTGTGGTTCTGAGTCCCGCCAGGACTCTGCAGAAGGGCCGTGGACCCCCGGGGTCTCTCGGGGATTCCTCCTGCTCCATACAGGAGGCAGGGTGCTTTCTGTGGGGGTGGGTGCTTTCCATTGAGAGGCGATAAATACTGCTTCTCTAGTCTTACGCTGTGAAACAAAGAAGAGCGCGTCAAAGACTCTTCCCCGGGACCTAAGCTGTCCTGCTGAAATGAGGAACCTTGCAGGGGAAAAGCCTGTCTTTTGGCATCATGGCTTCCTCGTACCCAACTTTTGCTGGGCTTCGCTTTGGTCCTCTGCTCCCACACAGCCACACACAATGTCCAGCAGTGAGACTGAAGGATGGGCAGGATCACAGGATCACAGCAGCCTCTGCTGCGGGACAGCTCACTCGCCCATTTCTCCCAATATCCCAGTTCTTTAACCTTGGGTTGTTTTGGACATTTGAGCCCCTTTATTCTTCTCTGTGACCCCTTCATAGATCTACTTCCCTCCTGCCTCATTGGGGCTTCACACCTAGCCCTTTTGTCATATAGCTGTCACATCCTAATGACCTATGGCTCTTATCCTTTGGAGGTGACTGCCCAGCAAGGCCCCAAACTTGGAGCAGCCCCTGTCTTTCACAGTGCCTGAGCTGCTGAGCATGCCGTGAGCAAACCCCATAGTTGAGCATAAGGGTGCCAGGGGCCATCTCCACCACTGCAGGTGGCTTACTAAGCATGACACTCAACTTTCTTTCTTGCCACTTCCTTGTAGTGAATCTATGTAAAAATGCCTCCAGTCTCCTATCTCCTTAATGTCTCCATTCCCTTCACTCTCAGCTGACAGAGAGTATCAGAGCCATCAGAGAGAACACTGCCAAGCTCCCCTGCACCCAGTCTCCCCTGCGCCCAACCTCTCCTGCACCCAACATCCCCTGTGCCCAACCTCTCCTGCACACAACATCCCCTATGCCCAACCTCTCCTGCACACAATATCCCTTGCACACACCATCTCTTGCACACAGCCTCCGCTGCACCCAACCTCCCAAGCACAACCTCCCCTGCACACAACCTCCCCTGCACCCAACCTCTCCTGCACCCAACATCCCCTGCGCCCAACCTCTCCTGCACATAACCTCCCCTGCACCCAACCTCCCCTGTGCACAACCTCCCTTGCACACAACATCCCTTGCACACAACATCTCTTGCACACAACCTCCCCTGCGCCCAACCTCCCTTGTGCCAAACCTCTCCTGCACACAACCTCCCCTGCGCACAACATCCCTTGCACACATCATCTCTTGCACACAACCCCCCCTGCACCCAACCTCCCCCTCACACAACCTGCTCCACACCTCTTCCACAGTGGAATGCATGTGTTTCTATTCATCAAAAGATGATGCTTCCTTTGGGATTCTACATCCCATAATTGGTATCTTTTAGGAAAGTAAATGAACATAATATTTCTAAAGCTTCCTAAAAATTTTCATAGAATAAACTACTAGTGCTTCAATGGCAGAACCAAAGATATGTATCATCTATCCACTTTGGTACATGGTGGTGAATGGCCTCCTCATAAGTGGACCAGCTTATTTCACACCAGCTGTGAGGAGCACGGTTTCCCTTACATACCCCCCCAATTCGTCCTGGTATTGCAATTTACAAAAAAAAAATAAATAATGTGCTTATGCAATAAAGGGGATTTTATTGTTTGAAGGTTGTGACATTTTACTGGAAAGGTTATCATTATTTTCAAGTACTTATTGACCTTTATTTTTTTTCCCATTATCCCTTTGTAATCATTATCCCCTTTCCAGAAGTTCTTTAAAATGTCTGTATTGATATTTATCAGGTGTTTTGAAGCAAGTTGAAAGGAAGTGAAACATTAGCAATTGTTCTGTGCTTGCTCATGATTCAGGAACTGTACTTCTTGCTTTTACGCCAGTATCTTTTAAAATCTTATAATAAAGAATGTAGCTGTGATTTTTTTTAAATCTAATTCAGTTTTGATTCAACAGAGCTGTGATTTTTAACTCTCTCCAGTTTCCCATATATCTAATTGCCCCTGTTATAACCAATAAGTTGCTCATGGATGAACAGAGTCAATTCTAATAATGGTATTGACTTTCATATGTGACTGTTAGTCCGGATTTGATTATTTTTTCATCCTTCGTATGACTTGTGCTAAATGCAATTTGTAGAAGGCCTTTGAGTTGAAGTGAGACCCAGAACCAGGATGGAGTCACTCGTGAAGAGGTTCCATGCCACCAAGCCAGAACTAAGTTTTTTTCTGACCTCCAAGAAATCAGGGGAAAGAGAGATAACAGCCAAATTCCCACATAAGTCACTTTTAGCTGTGATGATAAGGAAGTCCCCTTTGCTTTAACTTTTACAAGGAAAGTAACTTTGAAATGAGGAATCCACTTTTTGTTCTATTTCTGCTTTCTTCAGCCCTTTCTTACTATAAAGCAGCTGTCCTCAGCTCATAGCGAGGCAAATTCTACAAATTTCATAGAATAAGTTGTTGCCCATTTCTAGAATCACAAATAAAACTCAAGATATTTCAACTAAATTCATTATACTTTTATCTTTTGTCACTTAATCTCATGAGCTGAAATACAAATCACTGTTTGATTTATGCAAATGTAGTAGCCACTCAAGAAAGTTTGTTTCTTTAGGTACATATTTTTAAGACAAAAAGAAGCAAATAGGTTTCTAAAGGGAGCAAGCAAAGGTTCCTACGGTAGCCTTTCCCTCTGTGGTTTCAGTTACCCGGGTACAGTACAATAAGATATTTGGAGGTTGGCGGAGAGAGAAACTTCATTCAGACAACTTTTCTTACAGTGTATTGTTATAATTGTTCTATTTTATTATTAGTTGTTATTGTTAGTGTCTTATTATGCCTAAGTTAGGATTAAACTTCATCATAGGCATGCATGTGTAAGAAAAAGCTTAGCATACGTAAGCTG
>CAUYRH010017909.1:0-27874 GCA_963574655.1 Perodicticus potto
GACGGTGCCATTACAATGGAGAAGCATATGAGGATGATGAACATCATCCCAGAGGTGGTGTTCAGTGTCAAACCTCTTAATGGGGCCAGTGAATGACACTCATGCTGGCATTTTATGTGCAGTAACGAATGAGTGAGGGACCGTAATCATAATATACTCATTACTTACTATTGTTTGTTTTAATATTCAACTATAGTAGTGTTTTAAAGGTTAAATGAAGAATAAATGCAAATATAAAAAAAAAAGAAAAATTAGAGTTAAATCCTTACCTCTATTCTTTTTTTTTTTTTTTTTGTAGAGACAGAGTCTTATTTTATTGCCCTCAGTAGAGTACCATGGCATCACACAGCTCACAGCAACCTCCAACTCCTGGGCTTAGGTGATTCTCTTGCCTCAGCCTCCCGAGTAGCTGGGACTACAGGCACCTGCCACAATGTCTGGCTATTTTTCTGTTTTGCAGTTCGGCCGAGGCTGGGTTTGAACCTACCACCTTCAGTATATGGGGCTGCTGCCCTATTCGATGAGCCACAGGCACCACCCGTTACCTCTATTCTTAATTATTCCATTATGACTTGATATTATTTTTATATGCTTCACTACTTCAAATATCAGTAAAAGTTTTAATTCACCTTGCACATCATATACAACACAGTGTTGAGTCCAAATGAAAAAGAATTATGGCCCCCCCAAAAAACGTTTGACCTGAACTCTGAAACATCAGGCTTCACTTTATCTGTTTAGGTTCTTATTTTCACATAGATTTATATATGGATATGGTATTATTCAAGAAAAGTGATATTTATAAATACATATAAAGATTTAACTGAGAGATGGTCTCCATAGTTGAGTGGATAGGGTACAGGCCACATACACGGAGGCTGGCAGGTTCAAACCCTGCCCGGGCCAACTATATAACAATGACAATGGCAACAACAACGAAAACACAGCCGGGTGTTGTGGCGGGTGCCTATAGTCCCTGCTACTCGGGAGGCTGAGGCAAGAGAATCCCTTAAGCTCAAGAGTTAGAGATTACAGGCGGTGCCCATGGCTCAAAGAGTAGGGCACTGGCCCCATATACTGGAGGTGGCGGGTTCAAACCCAGCCCCAGCCAAAAACTGCCAAAAATAAATAAATAAAATAAATAAATATATAAATAAATAAACCTTTAAAAAAAAAAAAAAAGAGTTGAGATTGCTGTGAGCTGTGATGCCACGGCACTCTACCAAGGGTAACATAGTGAAGCTCTGTCACAAAAAAAAAAAAAAAAAAAAAAAAGATTTAACTGAGAAAATTAATCTTAGTCTTTTCATTTTTCTTCTTTCTTCTTTCTTTTCTTTTCTTTTGCTTTTTTTTTTTTACCTTGTACTTTCAAAACTGTTTTATCTTTTATTTATTTTGTAGAGACAGAATCTCACTTTATTGCCCTCGGTAGAGTGCCGTGGTATCACACAGCTCACAGCAACCCCCAACTCCTGAGCTTAGGCGATTCTCTTGCCTCAGTCTCCTGAGTAGCTGGGCCTACAGGCGCCCACCACAACGCCTGGCTATTTTTCTGTTTTGCGGTTCGGCTGAGGCTGGGTTTGAACCCTCCTCCTTTGGCGTATGGGGCCGGCACCCTACTTGATGAGTCACAGGTGCCGCCCCTGTTTTATCTTTTAAGCAACTTCCAGCTAAACTACAAACTGATTATACCCTTGAGTTAGTCTTATTTAAATTACAGACCCATAAGCTTCTCATCCTTGGCAAAAATTAAAAAGTATCAACTTAAAGTGTAAAAGCATCTCTATCTAAGAAACAAGTTTAATAGTTTACAGTATGTGGCAATTTGAGTGTGATGACTACTTTCAAGCTCTGTGAGCATTCAAAGCATTCATTAGCTTAGTTTCCTCCCGTTAACTTGCAATAAAAATAATAATATTTGCCATTTACTAGGAGCTTTTCACCCTCAAAATGTTTTATAAGCATCAAGTGGTTTATTTATTAATAATCTATGTTTCTGCTTAATAACCTAGATTTCTATTTACAATCAAAGGAAAAATTAGAAAATGTTCTGCTTGTGATAAGTAAAAGGAGTAGCTAACAGACTATCAAATTACATATTTATTTTGCCTTGCCCGTTATTCTTAAGTAACTTTCTGTTAGCCAATTAAAAATGTCAAGGTCCTAGGCAATGAAATATAGGAGTCTGTTTCATGTCAGTTTATTTTCCTGATTTGGGAGGAAGTAGGTTATTTTCAAAGCTTATACCCCAAAATGTATTCATGCGAACAGGCAACTTGGTTTCAGATACTATAGATTAGACATCAAAGCGATTTCTTTTTATTTGTGTTTATAAGAACATGGAAGCTCCATGCTGGAGATGGGGGAGCCTCTGGAACCCCTAAGGTATCAACTCAGAGGTCCTGGGTTCTGTTCTAACCTGAGGGGCAACTATAAGTGAATATTTTAGACTCAAGACGTCTAGGACGTTTGAATTTTGCTTCTTAGGATCTGGCTTCAGGGCAGCAGGTAAGGGTTAGCTTAGTCCCAAGACAGGTGATCTTCACAGAGGAAATCTAAAACACCGGCTGGGGTGGCAGGTGTGGGGCGAGGGGACTTACATGACACCCAAGGACTCAGAAATAACTCCACCTCCAATACATACCCACACTGCTTTTAGAATTGACCTTCTCATCTCAAGATATGCTGTTCCCTGAAAGCTAATGTTTAGTTGAAACTATTTATGATTCTATTTGGACTTTACCAGCCAGAGCTCTCTCAAGAAGCACTTGAAATGTTGCAGGTTTCTGGAGATTCCTTTGAGGCAGCACAGAATAAAAGGAAGGTAGAAACTGGTTTACACAGAAGTTTGAAATGACTCACTGTCTGCAACTTAAATACATAAATGCATGAAACACTGAAAAGCTCCAACACATTAGGAAACAGTCATACTCATGCTAGGCCATCCTTTTAGACTTAGAGATAATTATGATAATAGGAATATTACCATATATGCAGTGATATTTTATACTTTTTACAGTATTCACACATAGATTCTCTTTTTCAATTAAGCATACTTTCATCTCTTTTCACATTGACTTTGGCTTTTAATATTTTTTCTTGTGTTTCTCCTAACTGGTAAGAATGGGGTAGTGTAAACATCAGCCTAACACGTTAGCACAATACTGCCTTGTTGTAATTAAATTTTTCAAAGGTCTCCAAACCAATCATGAAAAATGTACTTGGATCTAAGTTTGGAATGTTAAGTTATGATCCTCCAAGCCAATTCTCTCATACACCATAATAACCTGATTTTTGGTCATTTAAAAATATGTACACACACAAGGCCAGGCGAGGCGGCTCATGCCTATAGCCCTAGCACTCTGGGAGGTGGAAGCAGGAGGATCCCTTAAGCTCAGGAATTCAAAATCAGCCTGAGCAACAGTGAAACCCTGTCTCTACTAAAAATAGAAAAATTAGCCAGATGTTGTGGTGAATGCCTGTAATCCCAGCTACTTGGAAGGCTGAAGATTGCGTGAACCTAGGAATTTGAGGTTGCTGTGAGGTAGGCTATAGCCAGGTCACTCTAGCTTGGGGCAACAAAGTGAAACTCGGCCTCAAAAAAAAGAAAAAAGAAAATATATATATATATATATATATATATATATATATATATATATATACACACATACACACACAAAACATAAACAAACTCTCCACAAGGGTTCCCATTTTACAAAATATTTGATGTGCCTCCCACTCTTATTTATGTGAAGAATGGATGTGTTTAAAGTTAATTTTGGTCTTCTTAATGGTTGAACATTTCTGCCTCTAGAAGCCCTAGAGGCAGAAATAGGCCTAGTGACTCACCTTCAGTTTAAAAGTACTAATTTTTGCCTCCTGGGTGCCTTTGTACCAAGGCGTCCCCATCTTTGGCATGAAAAAGCAACTCTCCTGAGAAAGGGGAGGAGAGGCTAAAGGGAACCAGCCCCCTTATCCAGCTTCCTTTCTGACTCTGTATGAGGCAGAGAGAAACAATTTGCAAAATATCCACAGGCAGGGCAGAAGTGGAGGTGCACTAGCATTTAACAATTCCTTCTGAAGACCCTCCACTGAGGTCTGCCTCCTCTCGCTGAGAACCTCACCTTACTTACCAGCCCTACGGAAGACCCACCTCTCTCTCTCTCTATAAAAAGCCGTTTGCTGTCTCCTTCCTCTCTTTTCCAAACAGGCAGCATTCACATAAAATCGAATGGCAAAGTTGGGTGGGAGTGGGAACAAAAATTGCAATTCAATCGCTTTTTCACATTTTGTGAAATAATGGCAATAAATTAAATGATCAAAATATTTAGCTGCACAAACTGGCTTCTGCCACTTGTGCAGTTACTTCTTTTCATGAGGAAGGTTGCTTTACATACCAATAGGTGTTTTTAAAATTATCTCAACATCTATTTAAACACGCTGCACCAAGAAGGTCTTGGGGTTCTTTCAGCTGAAATTAATATTTGCTAATAAGAGAGCTGTCAGGACTTTGAAGTAAACATTCATTTATGTATCCAAAGAACAGAACTTTTCCAGTTTTCTCTGCTGCCGTCGGTCAGCTCTCCATCCATTTTGGCTGGAGCTCTGGCCACAGTCGGACGTCAAGCTCTAGACGACCAAGAGCTACCTCCTTGAACAAGGAACATAGAATATTGAATTAATTCATTTCACCAGCCCTGTGCGCTCCTGGCAAAAACAAAGACAGTGTGTGGGCTGGATTTTGCATTTACTTGTTAAGGTTAAGGTGTTGGCTATAAGAGCAACTGTCAAAAGGCGATTGCAGCATAACCCATGAGAATAAAGGGGGGAGACTCTGGAGCAAAAACTCAATCTCACACCTACTAAATTTTCGTACCTATTTCAAGTATAAATGGATTCTAAAATCTTGTGGCTTAGAAAAAAAAAATTCCACGAACACGGCAGAAACTGTGATGTGGAGACATTTCATTGTGGAGATGAGATTTGGGAACCGACCGGGGCACGTGTATGATCACAGACCATATCAAACATCACAGACTGGATTATCAGCCAGGAGCGGCACCCCTGAAGGTCCCTCCATTCCGCCACATGGGTGTCTTTGCCTAGACCTCAAGTTTTTTTCCCAGGCCTTCTCTCTGTCTTTGCTTTCCTACCTCAGGAAGGCCCATACAATAATTGAAAAAAAAACTGAGATTCTGTAATACTTTTCAAGGATAACCAAGTCAATTACTGAGAGGGAGAAAAATAAAAAGAAAATAGTTGAGCGTCGTGTGCTAGGGCACATTCAATTCAGACAGCTCCCAGGGAGTTAAAATTCTCTCTGTCTGGCGAGCAGTGTGTGCTTACATGTCACTGGCAAGCCCACAGCAGTTTAAGGTAATATTTTGGTCAGCAGGTGTAGACCCCAAATGAACAGTGGTTTAAGACCTGGATTGTGAGAGGCAGGCATTTGCCGAAATTAGAAAAGCATTCTCAGGCTATTATTTAACATTCTACATATGTAAGATACAGAATGAAAGAATGAGAATTATCTTAAAATCCCTGCTAAAGCAGGGCCTGCTTTCTCAAGGCAATCTCAAGCTTTAGTAGTTCAGACAGATTCTCTAGCTGACAATTAATATTAATGGGTAGATTTCACAATGTGGCATTATCACACGGGAGATGGGTGGGCACACCATCTGGGTTTTGGCAGGTATTAGATGTAATCAAAGGGATTACTTGGCTCAGGGAGAAATAGAAAACCTTGGGTTTGTTTAGTCTCTGTCCTCTTTTGTTTGGACCCAGCTCTAGGTGTGCTTAACTATTTTCCCTTATTCCTTATCTATGGTCAGGAACATCTTCGGGATGGCGGGGGGAGCAAAAACAAAAAGAAATGGGCATCCTGCAAAGATTGCTTGGACATGGAATCGTAGCCCATTTTCTTTTCAGGAAATATTTGATGAATGCCTTCTATAGGCAAGGAGCTCTACCAGGACACCTCAGTCAGCTTCGGTGAAAACAGGGTGCCAGTGTTCACCGCTCTGTTTCTGGATACTTGAGAATAAGTAAAAGGGTACGCTGAATCTACAAGGATAATACAAGCCTCTTGGTCTATCTTTGTCCCATTCGCACCAACAATTACTCCTACTAACCCCCCGACACCCCTTATTTAGATCAAAAGGGAGCATACACCTCAGATTTTAGAAAGGAGCCACATAATTGGATTGCTTATTGGAAACATTCAACACACTAGAGCAGGGGACCTGAAGGAGGTATTCATGTTCATTTGGAAGTTGCTGATTGGTTTACACTCTTGGAGGAGACAGGTGAGTGGGTAGTATTGAGGTACTGGAACCCCGTTGACTGCTGCTACAAGGTAACTTGTGAGTTTTACATTCAGCTTTTGCTCTTCTGCTGAGTAAGAAGTTGGCTTGCCACCTAAGACTTTTCAATCCATGGAAAAAAAAATTCTAATCCCCAGGTTTCCCTACCCAGGACTGTCTTGCATCCCACAGATACGTGCCCTCTAAGGCATGATGATACTGTTTTTGTTAATGTTTATCACAGGCCCAGAGGAAACAGCAGGAAAATTCTCCAGCCTGAATTGTCAAGCTGATGCAGTCATAGGGGTTCCTCTGCTCCTTCTCACAAACACATAGGAAAATCCCAAGTAATGTCAATGTTGTTTCTAGGACTGATTGTCTTGTCCCAAAGGCAAGCATGTGGGATGTGTACTCTTGGCCACATAATAGGTGATGGTAACTGTGCCTCCAACTTTCTCTAAAGATAGATCAAAGATGGGACAGTTCCATTTGCAAGAATAGCAGGACATTATAAAGGACCTCTTTCCTCTTCACCTTTGGTCCCATGCTACCTTACCCTACATGGAGCTCACTCCCTACTCATCTCCCCAAACAGCCAAAATACACTCAGCCAAGACCTGTTTTTTTCTCCATACCTCTAACCTCCCAGCCACTTCCAGGAATCTTTTCAGGTGCAATAGATATCTTTTCAGGACATGCTCTTTGCTTTATGTGAATCTTTATAAAATTTTACTGTTGACAATCACTACATTTTCAATTCCTCAGATCAACTTGAGCCCTTAAAGTTTCAGGGCCCAATACAATAGCCCCTACCCACATGCGGCTACTTAAATTCAAGTATGTTTGTTTGTTTTTATTTACTTCTTTTTTTTTTTTTTGGAGACAGAATCTCACTCTGTTGCCCTGAGTAGAGTGCCATGGCTTCAGCCTAGTTCACAGCAACCTTGAACTCTTGGCTTAAGAGATCCTCCTGCCTCAACCTCCCGAGTAGCTGGGACTACAGGCACCCACTATAATGCTAAGCTAGTTTCTCTATTTTTAGTAGTTATGGGATCTCACTCTTGCTCTGGCTGGTCAGAAACTCCTGAGATCAACCGATCCACCTGCCTCAGCTTCCCAGAGTGCTAGGATTAAATTCAAGCTTATTAAAATTAAGTACAACTAAAAATTCTGTTCTTCACATTGAAGAGAGGCTACAGAACATTTCCATCATCACAGAAAGTTCCATCAGACTGCGGGACTAGCGTACAGGAGAGAATAGTCTCAGGCCCAGATCCTCACTAATTTCCCATCCAGTGTCACCTCTGCACACGGAACACCCAGGCCCTACAGCCTTTCAATTGGGGGTGAGGGAGGGGGTGAAGGCAGTGATGAAAACCCTCCACAGTGCGGAATTCTTTGGGCAAAATATTCGCCAAGGAGTAGAGGTTGGAAAGCTTCCCGGGCAGGCGTTTCCAGTCGGCGCTTCCAGCCTCCGGTCCCTAACCCAGGCTCGCGAAAGGCCGAGCCGGGCTCTGGGGCGTGAGAGCCGCGACGAGAGTCTGGGGGGATGCCCGGCTTTTGCTGCCTGCGCCCTACGTCCTCTTGCCCCGTGCTTTAGTACAAGGACCGGCAGTGCAGGACAAAGGCTCGGGCGGCAGCTGCCCACTTCGGCGCGCGGGGGCGGCTGCGGCCACCCGGGGCGCCAGCCGCCTCCTCCGCCCCGCTGGGGAGGCCGGGCGCCCGCCTTTGTCTGCGCAGCGGCCGCGCGCGGAGTCCGCAGGAAGCGGGCGCCATCGTGCGGCCGGAGCGGGACACTGCGCCCCCGGAGCGCCACGCTGGGCTCCAATCTTGGCCCGACGCGGTGTCAGCGCTGCGCAAATGCTTTTGCTGCTGTTGCGCGTTCTATTATGTATACTATGTGTTATGTAAACATACAAGCACTGCTAGTAAAGGCAACTGACCCAATGCCTGCAGAAGTAGAAGGAAGACACACTTGTCTATGTGTAATGCATAAACATGTCCATATAGCCGCCATCAAGAATATTTAGTAATGTAGTTGCTTGCATAGGCATGCATCGTTTCTGGAATGTCACAAAAGAAAGTGGTTGCCCTGGCGATCCAAGGGGACAGTGTGCCTAGGATCCAAGGGTGGAGAGTGGCTCAGATTCTTTTGACTTTTGTACCATATGCACATATTACTTGCCTCAAACTAAAGCATTTAATAATTCACAGATATATGTAATAAAATCTGCCTGTGATGTGTACCATGTGCAAATGTCGCTGGAACCAAAGATGAGTAAATAAATATGCCACGTCCCTGCCTTCTAGGGACCCTGAGTCCATGGACAACCAAACAGGTCAGAAAGGGATTAAACTATGCTGCTTGGTCAAGTAGACGTTTTTCTAGCCTGAATTATCCTGTTCAGCAGGTCAGACTCTTGCATTTTTAGTGAAGACTGAAAATGCGTTTGTTGTCCTGACCAAGCTCCTCTCACCATGCAGTAAACTCCTCTTACTATTTTTGCTTCAGAAAACGCTCACCCAAGGAAGCAGAAAAGGAGCATTTACCCTCTGGTTTATTGTATTTTATTTATTTATTTGTTTTTTTGAGACAGAGCCTCAAGCTGTCACCCCAGATAGAGTGCTGTGGCATCACAGCTCACAGCAACCTCCAATTCCTGGGCTCCAGCGAGTCTCTTGCCTCTGCCTCCCAAGTAGCTGGGACTACAGGTGCCCGCGACAACACTCGGCCATTTTTTTTTTTTTTTTTGGTTGCAGCCATCATTGTTGTTTGGCGGGCCTGGGCTGGATTTGAACCCGCAAGCTGAGGTGTACGTGGCTGGCGCCTTAGCCCGTTGAGCCACAGGCGCCGAGCCCTCTGATTTATTTTAAAAGCTCTCAGGAGTGACACTCCATTTCCTTCCAAACCAGCCTTCTCTCCCAAACATCCAACCTTGTCCTCTAGCATTCCAACATAGTCAACCTAGAGCCATTTAACAAGTTAGAATGGGGTACATTTAAACTACTTGCAATCTCCAGAGTCTTGTTTCTGGGACATATCCAAAGAATGGGCCTAGTAAGGTGGGCTATACACGGCCCCCAGGAGTATTAAATGCGGTCAGGGAGCCAAGGCCAATGCACCGGACCAGTAGAGCCCCTCCAAGAAGGGACCACACCGTCATCCTCTTTGTGATTCTCAGTGCCTGGCTGAGTGCCTGGCACTGAATTGGACTGAACTCTAAACTCGTTATTTATTTATCCTAGACACGTTCTGCAGAGTCATGAAAGACGATGAGGCAGGAAGATCAGCACTCCTGCAACTGGGCTGGAAAGAGTGTGGGCAGCAGTGCTGACCTTAGAGGCTGAAAAAAAAAAAAACCTCTAGAAACCATAAAGAAGATTTCCTCTCCATGCTAAACGGGAACAGCTGGAGTTCCAACAGCAGGGACAGCAAAGGGCCAGGAAAGCCTCACCTAGTGAGGAGAATTCAACTGGGCTGGGAAAGCATGTTCTTGAACTGAAAAGAGAATGTCTGTACACACACACGTGCACACAGCATGTGAGTGTTCCCGTGGGTGTGCAGCTGGGTCTTGTGCAGTGAGCATTCAGGAACCCTAGTTCACCCACCTGCTTGGAGCAACTATTTGGTTAGCAGGTGAGCAAGACCTTTCTTGAGTCAGGCTCTCTATTATTTTATTTTATATATTTATTTATTTTTTTTATTTATTTATTGCCCTCAGTAGAGAGCCATGGTGACACAGGTCACCGCAACCTCAAACTCTTGGGTTCAAGCAATTCTCTTGCCTCAGCCTCCCTAGTAGCTGAGACTACTAAGGAGACTAGGCACCTGCCACAACACCTGGCTTTTTTTTTTTTTTAATTTAGCAGGCCCAGGCCGGGTTCAAACCCACCAGCCCCAAAACATGTGGCCGGTGCCCTAACCACTGAGCTACGGGTGCCCAGCCACGGTATTTTTAAAAATGTAATCAATTTTTAATTTTTGCCATTTCTCAGACACAGGTTCCAAAAATGCAAGACCTAAGCCCAGTCCCTATCCTGGATCTCTGATAAATCTCTAAAGTTTGGATAGGAGGGGATTGCCAAGGCAGCAAGAAAAATGACCAACATTTCCTTGGCAGTAAGGGAAGGCAGTACAGACACAGGGTGTATCCAAGAATTGCATTAGGCATAAGGTTGGGTAATTGGTCTTCCTGCATTCTCTTTAGAACTCAGGGTCGGTGCATCTTTCCATGGTTCTCCGTCCTTGTCATGAGTCCTTTCTTGGACTTGCCTTGATTATGCAGGGTCCTGCTTCTGATGGGGTAGACGAAATGAGTTAGTAACAGCAAGGAGTCTACTTCCTAGGGAAGTCTGCTCAGCCAACTGGAATGTACTCACGATCTAAGCCACCCACATGGGAAAGGGGACCAAATCAACTTGCAATGAATTCTGACGCTGCATCCATGTACTGAGTCCCCACTCCAAGTCTTGCACTGTGCTGAGCACTTCAGGCAAGGTATCATTTTCCACTTGGTTTTATTGGGGTGTTTGTGACTTAATAAGGGTGATGAGGAACCCTATTCTCTCCATAACTCCAGAGAACAGCCGGTTCCCAGCACAATCAGTGTTGGCATGGATGGTGTTCTTGGCAATCACTGCTGGTCAGTCTTCAGCCTTGGTATGTGACTGGCACCTCTGACCTCAACTGAGGCTCACTAGCATGTTAGGAGCCAGAGATATCCTCCAGTTCCTTAACCACCCCCACACCATTTTCCTTTCTCTCCCTTCAAAAAAGAAGATTTCTGTCATTGGCTCCTTGAGGGAGTCTTTGGCCCCCACCTATGTCTTCCCAGTGGGGAAGCCCTTTGCTCTCTCGATGGGGGAGCCATGAAGCTTCCAAGCCTTGCCTTGGGCTCCCGTTGGGCTCCTGACTCCTGGGAGGCGGAGGTTGGTGAGAATTAATTGTGAAGTGCATTGAGAGGCACAAATGAAAGCCAGTCCCGCGGCGGAGAGATTATTACTGTTGGCAATTTGGGTTTTCTGAAATAGCTCTTAGGATATGACTGTGGCAGCCCAAACCCCAGAGGTGAGCTCAAGGCTGATAGATTTTCAGAGTGGCCCCATTTTGCTCCAGCCTTCAGCTCCCCCTCCCTCCACAACCGGGGTGAGCAAGGCAGAGTGGGTCCCGGGCTGGGGAGCACAATCCCCTCCAAAGGCTGCCGATGGGAGGGCAGCTGAAGACTGACCCCACGTTCTTGAGAGAGGGTCCCCAGACTTCCTGGCGTAATTTCCTTCTCACTTCACTGTTCCCTTCCCTGTCTGAAATGGCAGGTGACCTAAGAGGGAACGGTGTGCAAATTGATTTGGAGGCGATCAATGGCTCAGGGCGCGGCCCTGGCTCGCTGCCGTGTCACTGATCCTCTCCAAATCGATTCACACACCATTCCTCCTCAGCACACCTGCCATGTCAGATGGAGAGGGACGCGTGAAGTGAGAAGAAAATTACATGTTCGTTAGGCCCCCACAGCCTCCACCGCCGCCTCCCTTTCTCCTCCCCACTCCCCGCCACGTTCCAGTCCACCACTGCCCGCCTCCGAAATCTGGGGAGCCCTTTTCCATGCGTGTGGAAAAAGAACCCTGGAGGTGATGGGGCTGCAAGGATTCTTACAATGGCACCACCACATTGAGAGCCTCTGACCCAGGAAACTGAGAAGTTTGTCTTCTTCGTAAGGCAGAGCCTAGAGTTTTTTATTTGTTTAATTTCTTTAAAGCCACTTGGGGACAAACTTATAAACAGTTAACTTATTTGGTGGGCCTAGAATCACTTAAAAGTCGAATTCACTTAATTTGAATTAATCCACCCATCTATCCATCTACCCACACTGTCATTCAACAAGAATTCAGCTCTGTGGAACCCCTCACAAACTGGCTAGTGATCAGGCCCACTCCTCAACATTGTGAATTAGGACCAAGACAGTCAACTGTGGGGAAGGTAACTGTGCTCAGGAGAGCACTCAAGAATAGCTCAAACCAACATAAATAAAGAGAGCAATTAAAATCACAGAAAGAGTACTTTAGCTATGTAACACAGAACTTATTACAGTTCTGTCAGTCCACTAGCAGTGTGTTGTTAGCTAGTAGCTCAGAAGCTGGCTCCAGAATGTAAGTAGACCACATAACTAAGCAGTTTCTTCACAGTAAGACTTTCTCAATGAAGGAAGCAAAGCATTTTATATTCTGGTGCAGTTTCTGGACTGGCACTTTGAGTGAGGACCAACTTATTCATTAGTTACAATAGGCACAGTGTCTAAGGCCCATGATACTTTTAGGGATTGTGGTAGGATAAATAATCCTCATCCCCCACCAAAGATGTCTGTATTCTAATGCTCAGGAACTGTGCCCATCTCACAGTAAAGAGACTTTGTGGATGTGATTAAATTAGGGGTCTTGAGATGGGGAAATTATCTTGAATTATATGAGTGGGCCCAAAATAATCACAAGGATCCTTATAAGAGAAAGGCAGGAAAGAGTCAGAGTAGGAGACATGTTGACAGAGCAGAGTTCAGAGAGAGGTTTCAAGGGGTGAATCTGCTGGCTTTGAAGATGGAAGAAGGGGCCACGTGCAAAGGAATGTGAGAATTCTCTGGAAGCTCAAAAAGGCAGGAACATTCTTTCTTCGTGCCTCCTGGAGCCAGAGTTGACAACATGTTGACTCCAGCCCAGTAAGACTGATTTTGGACTTCTGATCTCCAGAAAACTGTAAGATCATAAATTTGTGTTCTTTGAAGTTATGAAGTTTGTGGTAATTTGTTACAGCAATAATAGAAAACTAACATAGGGGCTCCCCCAAATGTTTTACTTTCTTTTTAGAAGAAAAAAACAAAATTTTAGGTCACAGAAAATGTTCCAACATATAATCCTAACAATAACAATCCTCTTTGTACCAATTCAGCTGTAAAATAGAATCTTTAATTTTTTATAGAGGAAGAGGCCCACAGGGTACCAAGGGCCCACAAAAGTCACAATATCCCTTGCTTTGAGTGGCAAAGATCATAAGGAATCCCTTTCTTTAGCACTTCTAGAAGGGCAAGAAAAATCTGATGTAGAGCTGAACAATCCATTTGACTAACAATCTTGAGAAAGCCATCTTGTCAATCCTTCGAAAGCCAGTATTTTAAAACAAAACTTAAGTGTGCTGAATTCATTTGCCAAAATAAATCCAAGTGGCATATTTATAGTAAGGCAGGCTGGGTCTGCCTCCTTCTGTCTCATATGGTCTTCAGTTACGTGGGAATGGCTTCCCTTAAATTTAGCGGTGTTTCTCCATATATAAGTGAGGATTCCTTTTGTTTGAAAAACTCCCTGGGAAATTTCTGGATGACTTTGAAGCTAAATAAATTAAAAGTGTTTTCAAAAATATTTTAATCCAGCTTTTGCCTGCTCTTGAGCTACTGAAATCAAGAATCTTCCAAGAAAGAGAAGCAAAGTGATTCTTCTCAGCAAAGTCCTTGACTTACCGTCCAGGTGCTGACATGGCTCTTTGCCAAGAGGAAGTGAGAAAGCTTCCAATGAGGAATGGTATCTTCTCTCATTGATAAAAGGGAGTGTCAGCCTAAAAATAGTGAACAATTGTTTTAACCCAAAAAACAAGAATTTCAGACCAATTGTAGCCAAGTGGGCTATTCTTAGCTATGTAGAGGAAGCTGAGAAGTCTCTGCAGGTTGTTGGGAAATGGTTAGATATTTGTGGCTTTTATGTGGCTCCTTGGGAATGTCTAGAGTTGAACAAGCCACCAGTGCTCCCATTCAGCCCAGATACCCGACCTCCATGGCCCTTCTCAAACTTCTACTAGTTTCTGAGCTCTTCCCCTCAGGGATCAATTCACATTGGTCCTTTCTACTCAGAATCACCCATGATCCCTTTTAAGACTACTGGATTTATGCTTGGGTGACATCCTAAGTGGCACCTAGATATTACTTTTGCAGAGTCCTATTGACACAGTCGTCATCCTACTTGAGTTTTCGGAGGTATTGGAGGTTGTTAACCACTTTCTCCTACTTTTGTTTCTTGATCTCTGCCACACCACATTTACCTAGTTTTTTTTCACACCTTGCCTGCATTTTTTATTCTTCTTTGCTCATTCTTTCTTCTCTAACTAACCTCTAAATGTAAAGTAGCTTAGGGCTCTGTCTTTTGTTCTTTTCATTCTCTGTCCACATTGTCTCCCTAGGTGATCTAGTTCCCTGGTTTTATGAACCATGGCAATGATAATTGCCAAATGCTACCTCTAGACTGAATCTCTTCCTGGAGTTCCAGACTCACAGTTGCAACCACTCCCCATGGATGTTGTAATGGATTTATAGTGTCAACTTAGGTGGAATAAACTACATTTTTCAGAATTCTCCTTACACAAATGCTCCTTGACTTACCATGGGGTTACAACCTGATAAACCTATTGTAAGTTGAAAATATAAGTTGAAAATGCATTTAATACAATTACCCTACTGAGCATCCTAGCTTAGTCTACCCTACCTTAAACATGCTAAGAATACATACATTAGCCTACAGTTGGCAAAATCATCTAACACAGACCTATTTTATAGTAAAGTGTTGATTATCTCATATAATGTATTGAATACTGTACTGAAAGTGAAAAGCAGAATAGTGGTATGGGTTCTTGAAGTACAGTTTCTACTGAATACATATTGCTTTTGCACCACCACAAAGTTGAAAAATTATAATTGAAACCATCATAAGTCAAGGACCATCTGCATATGCTCAGTAAGAATGAGTAGCTAGGGTCAGCACCTGTGGCTCAAGCGGCTAAGGTGCCAGCCACATATACTTGAGCTGGCAGGTTCGAATCCAGCCGGGCCTGCCAAACAACAATGACAGCTGCAACCAAAAAATAGCCGGGGGTTGTGGTGGGCGCCTGTGATCCCAGCTACTTGGGAGGTGGAGGCAGGAGAATCGCTTGAGCCCAGGAGTTGGAGGTTGCTGTGAGCTGTGATGCCACAGCACTCTACCCAGGGTGAAGCTTGAGGCTCTGTCTCCAAAAAAAAAAAAGAATGAGTAGCTAATGTGATTCCAGGGATATTCTGGAAGGTGGAAGGAAAGTAGCAGCCATTTTATAGCTCTCGGGCATTATGGCTGATCTGCTGACTCACTTCATTGGTGTGAAGCAGCAGCTGAGCCTGCAGCTGCACTACCTTTCCCTGGATCTTCCTTCAGCTTCTCTGAATCCTGAGCCAGGTATATGTGCTTGGCTCCAGGACAAAGGGCCCTGGCTTCTACAAGTGATAAGTAGGTAGAAGGACAGATAGATGCACATGGTATATGTATATGTGTATGTATATGTATATTCTAGTGGTTCTACTTCTCTGGCTGAATGTTGAGTGATATAGATGTCTAAAAGGCATATCAAATATCATGTGGCTAAATAGCCTTGTTCCATGACCCCTCTCTAATCTGTTCCTCACAGTTCTCCCCATTTCAGTAAATGGCAGAAGGAAAACTACAATCTAATCTAAATTGATCCTGTTAGCTCTACCTCCAAACTACATTGCTAGTGTAACAGCCCTACTCACTTTCGGCCACCATCTTCTGGATAACTGCAACAGTCTCTCAACTACAGTCCTAGCTTGCTCTATCTGTATCAGCCCATCCTTCATACAGTAGCCAGAGAACCTTTCTAAAGTTCAAATCATAATTCTTCCTTCTCCTCCTTAAATCCTTCAATACCTTCCCATTGCAATCAAAATATAAATCCAGAACCCTATAAAGTTTTATTTATTTGACATCTGGTTCTCCCTAAACCTCATTTCCCTACACTTGCCCACTTGTTCTCTATCTTTAGGTACAAATCACTCTCAGACATTCCCATTCACACTCTAGAGCCTTGGCATCAGGTGTTCCTCCTGTTGGGAATGCTCTTTCCTCAGAACCTCACATGGCTCCCTTCTTAACATTCAGTCCTCAACTCACTTGTCACCTGCATAGAAAATGCCTCTTTACCTCTACTCACTCAGTTGCTGTCTACCACTTTGCCCTACTTTGTCTTCTTCATAGAACCTCTCTGTACATAAATTATCTTATTGATTTATCACTGTTTTGTGTTTCTGGAATATCACCTCTTTCTTGAATATAAGATCTTTGAAGGCTGGCACTCTGGTTCATTGCTACACTCCAGGAGACATGAAGGAGCATAATAAATACCTTTGAATGGTTATTACTTATATTCTCTAACTGGTTCAATCTTTTTACATCTCCAGTGATAGTTTACACATCTTAGGAATCAAAACCATCTCCAGAAAAAGGAAACATAACAACTGAGACCTCAGGAAGACAAATAATTGAGACTACTATACACAACTATATACCAACAAATTGGAAAATCTAGACCTCAGGAAGACAAAGAATTGAGACTACTATACACAACTATATACCAACAAATTGGAAAATCTAGAAGAAATGGATAAATTCTTAGACACATACAACCTTCCAAGATTGAACTATGAAGAGATAGAAAACTTCAATAAGCCAATAATGAGTAATGAGAGTGAAGCCATAATAAAAGGTCTCCCATGAAAGAAAAGTCTAGGACCTGATAGATTCACTGCTGAATTCTACCAAACTTTTAAAGAAGAACCAATATGAATTCTGTTCAAACTCTTCCAAAAAAATTTGAAAATACTTCCAAACCCTTCTGTGAGTCTGGTATTACCCCGATACCAGAACCAGAAAGGGATGCAACAAAAAAAGAAAACTATAGGCCAGTATCATCAATGAACATAGGTGTAAGAATGCTCAACAAAATACTAGGTAATCAAAAACACATTAAAAAGATCGTTCACTATAATCAAGTGGGATTCATTCCAGGGATGCAAGGATGGTTTGACAGATGCTAATTAATAAATGTGACACATCACATTAACAGAACCAAGAACAAAAACGGTATGGACATTTCAATAAATGCTGAAAAATCATTTGATAAAATTCAGCATCCTTTTATGATGTTGAAACACTCTCAACAAACTGAGTAAGGAAGCATACCTCAAAATAATAAAGGCAAACTCACAGATAGCATTGTACTGAATGGAGAAAAGTTGAAATTCTTCTAAGATCTGGAATAAGATGAGGATGTTTACTTTTACCATTTTTATTCAAGACTTCAATACTGGAAGTCTTGGCCAGAGCAATTAGGCAAGAAAAATAAAAAGAAGGGCATTGTAAAGGAAGAAGTCAAATTAGCCTTGCTCACAGATGACATGATCTAAAGAACAAAGCTGGAGGCATCACATTACTGGACTTCAAAATATACTACAAATCTAAAGTAACCAAATCAAATGATACTGACAAAAAAAAAAACCAGACATATAGACCAATGGAACAGAATAAAAAATCCAAATATAGGGTGGTGCCTGTGGTTCAAGGAGTAGGGCACCAGCCCCATATCCCAGAGGTAGTGGGTTCAAACCCAACCCCTGCCAAAAACTGCAACAAAAAAAAATCCAAATATAAATCAATGCATTTACAGACAGCTGATTTTTGAGAAAGGCGTATTAATAACATACACTGGAGAAAGCACAGTCTTTTACATTTTTTTTGCCTGAAGGTGGGTTTGAACCCACCACCTCCAGCATATGGGGCTGGTGCCCTACTCCCTTGAGCCATAGGCGCCTCCCAGCACAGTCTTTTCAATAAATGGCACTGGAGATGGGTAGAGCCTGCGGCTCAGTGGGTAGGACACTGGCCCCATAAACTGAGGGTGGCGGTTTCAAACCCAGTCCCAATCAAATTGCAGCAAAAATAGCCGGGCATTGTGGTGGGTGCCTGTAGTCCCAGCTACTCAGGAGGCTGAGGCAGGAGAATTGCTTAAGCCCAGGAGTTGGAGGTTGCTGTGAGCTGTAACATCACAGCACTCTACCAAGGGTGATAAAGTGAGACTCTGTCTCTAAAAAAAAATTAAATAAATAAAAAATAAATAAATAGCACTGGGAAAACAGAATAACCATATGCAGGAACCCCTGTCTCTCATTGTATACGAAAATCAAATCAAAATTAATTAAAGACTTAAATCTAAAACTTGGAACTATGAAACTACTGCCAGAAAACTTTAGGGAAATGCTCTAAAACACTGGTCCAGACAAAAACTTTTTGTATAAGACCCAAAGAGCACAAACGACCAAAGCAAAAATAGATAAATGGGATCACATCAAGCCAGAAAGTTTCTGTACAACAAAGGAAACAATAAACAAAGTGAAGACACAACACACATAATAGCGAAAATACTTGCAAACTATCCATCTGATAAGAGATTAATAACCACCAGAGTGTGGGGCGGCGCCTGTGGCTCAAAGGAGTAAGGCGCTGGCCCCATATGCTGGAGGTGGCGGGTTCAAACCCAGCCCTGGCCAAAAACCGCCAAAAAAATAAAAATACTAATAATAACCATCAGAGTGCATAAAGGACTAGAACAACTCAATAGAAAGAAATCTAATTTAAAAGCAAGCAAAAGGCCAGGTGTGGTGGTTCATACCTGTTATTCTAGCATTTTGGGAGGCTGAGGTAGGAGGACTGCTTAAAGCCAGTTCAAGACCAGCCTGAGCAGGAGTAAGACCCTATCTCTGCTAAAAATAGAAAACTTAGCCAGGCACAGTGGTATGCACTTATAATCCAGCTACTAAGAAGACTGAGGCAGGAGGATCATTTGAGCTCAGGAGTTTGAGGTTGCAGTGAGGTATGATGACACCACTGCACTCTAGCCCGGGTAATAGAGTGAGACCCAAGGAAGGAAGGGAGGGAGGGAAGGAGGGATCAGAGTGGATATTTCTCAAAAGAAGATGTACAAACGACCAACAGATATATGAAAAAAAATGCTCAACATCACTAATGATCAGAGAAATGCAAATTAAAACCACAATGAGATATCATCTCATCCCAGTTAAAATGTTTTTATCAAAAGGAGAATAACAGACTCTGGTAAGGTTGTGGGGAAAGGAGAATCCACATATTCTATTGGTGGAAATGTAAATTAGTACAATCACTGAGGAACACTGTATGGAAGTTATTTTTAAAAACTACAAATAGAACAACCACCTAATTGAGCAATTCCACTGCTGGGTATACACCCAAAGAAAGGAAATCAATATACTGAAGAGAAATCTGTACTCCCATGTTTACTGCTGCACTATTTACAATACTTAAAATATGGAACCAACTTAAGTGTCCATTAATGGATAAATAGATTAAAAAATATATAGTATATACAGTTACATACCATGGAATATTATTCAGCCATAAAAAGAACAAAATCTTGACATTTGCAGCAACATAAAAGGAACTGGAAGTCATTATGTTAAGTGAAATAAGCCACGCTAACACACAAAGACACATTTTGCAAGTTCTCACTCATACGTAGCAGCTAAGAAAGATGGATCTCATGAAGGTAAAGAGTAGATTGGTGGTTACTAGAGGTCAAGAAGGGTGGAGGGAGGGGAGTAGGAAGAGGTTAATCAATAGGTACAACTATACAGTTTGATCCAAGGAATAAGACCTAGTGTTTGATTGATCGGTAACATAACTATAATTTGCAATCAGCTATTGTATATCTCCAAATAGCTAGGAGGGAATAATTTGAATATTTCTAGTAATAAAGCAAAGACAAATATTGAAGGTGATAGATATCTCAATTACACTGATTTGGTCTTTACAAATTGTATGACCGTATAAAATTATCACATGTACCCTGAAAATATATACATTTACTATGTATCCTTTTTAAAATATAACATTTCTGAAAAACCATCTTGGTGTCCTCCATAGTGCCTAGCACAGGACCGGGAATACGGATGGTAGGTTCTCAGTAAAGTGCATCATAGACCAGAGTGAGAGAGGGTAGCCACAGAAAGCTCGTTGGCGGCTCTCTCTACCCCATGCTTCCATGCAGTTCTTTTCTCTCGGCTTCTCCCTCTTTTCCTCAAGTAGTGACTAAGAACACAAGGTCAGACAGACAGGGTTCTAGGCTGAGCTGGGTTGCAAACTAGCTGTAGAACTCTGAGCCAGTGGCTTTTGTGGACGTCAGTTTCTGAAACTCTAAAATGGGTTCAGGGCATTCAGGTCATGTAAAGTGAAAGGAGGCCTAGCCTAAGTCAACAAAGGTGGAGAAGAACAGAAAACTCCAGGGATTGCCATTGTGCCCAACCTTCTTTCTATGGTCCATACATTCAGATTTCCTTCTTTTCTTCTGCCTTGAAGTAGACAGGCATTTGCCATTTCTTGGTTCAGTTATTCCCTCCAGCATAATTCTGCAAGTCCTACTTCCCCTCTGATGTTCTCAGGAAATGCTGGAACCTTCAGTCAACGACTACTCTTCTGAATGGTGCCAGCAGTTGATGGCTGGGCCACCCGTTAAGACACGGCTTTGTCTACTCTCCTGTAACACTACTTGTGCTCGGGTTTATAAGAAAGTAAGACAGTGGAGAGTTGAGGATTTGGGTGCTTTCCAGACAACTCATGGTAAATGCATTACATAGGATTAAGAGGGAAGATTTCTGCCTTAAACTACTCAACTAATTGCTCAACTGCATACTTTAGAATGTAACAGCAGATAAATTTTGTCTTCCAACCTTCAAGAGTAGGCCTCGAGATCATCATTACAGCTCAAAGCTCTTCAAAATACTTACCATCTGCAAAATAAAGGTGGTGAGTATGAGGGCTGGTTAGCTGCCACTCTATTTTGGGAATGCCTGTGTTCCTAAGAACAACATCTCTGAGACACAGATGCAGATGGGATGACCTGATGCCTTTGACATCTGAGCAGGAACTGTTGGATCCTCAGCTCTATCACACTGAAGATCCACTTCAAAAGTGCCCCGTGCTTTGGGACACCGTGCATCCTTCCACAACAACCACTTTCTGTCTGGTTGAGGCTCATGATGGCTTAAGGGATATTAGGACTCCTGGAGCTATTTTGCAAGCACCTCTTGGGATGATCCCTAGCAGACTAAGAAGAGAAAACAAAAAATTAGGGAAATAAGCATAAAGAGCAGCCAAATGTTGGTACCTCAAATAAGTTGCTCATCATTCTATTCTGGAGACAGTGTCTCCTGGACAAGCTGGGTGGAGATACAGCCCTATACTTTTTATAACTAGAGAATCATTCAGTAATTTCAAAATGACATAATTTCCTTAACTATGCAGAGGAAGAAAGAGACCAGAGCATGTCATCTCCAGGGACAAGGGCAGAGGTGCTTCATTGAGGGAAAGCTCAATGGTGTCCATTGCAAGGGAAGCCCAAGGAAGAAGAGCTGTGCACGGGACTCACGGAACTTAGTCCAGGCTGCTGAGTGGCCATGACGGAGCAGGTCCAGGAGCCCAGGAGCAGGGCCTCGAGCAAGAGTGCTGTCTCTCTGTGAACAAGGAAGAGAAGATCAAGCATGCTAGAGCAGAAAACTCATAAAAGACGTGAAAAGGAGCAGGGAATGGGCTTCCCATTGCAGGCTGGGGTGTAAGCTTCACCGTGAGAAGACAGGCAGAAGCAACTAAAGGAAGGCAGCTTTAGAAGAAATACCTTTTTCCTCTCCGCTATACTCCCATTTTACCTTGAGAATAATGTCTGTTGGAAGCTACTAAACATGGCGGGGAGCCCGGGCCCTCCTGGGTGCAAGTGCTCAAGGATGTGATGGGAGCGTTACCTCAGGAAGGCCGCCCGTTTTCCCAGGTGTTCCCTGAAAAGTGAACACCTGGGCACAGCTGCTGGATACAGAAACAAGAACAGTGGGACTGATCTGAATTTCACAGGCAGGCGTTCCCTAGGTAGGGATGGCTGGCAGGGTGGCTTCACGGACAAGCGACCATGGCCACTGCAGTGTCCCAACACCCTAAGCTCAGAAGGGGGCCCTGGTTGGTGCTTAGTGCTCTGTGGTCTCCACTTCCAAATTGTCACGATGTTATCCTTGTATTTGTGTTTGGTAAATGAAGTCTGATGGCAAAGTGGAGCCCAGCCCCAGGGTGGGGAGCTTTGGAACCTGGACTCAGCTCAGCCCTGTCTCCACCTCTTCTCGGAATGGGTTCGTTTCCTCCACTCTCCCACCCGTACCCTCAAACTGCTGCTCCCCACCAGCCTGAGCAAGCTAGTGAGAGAGCCCAGGGGCAGGCAACGTCAGGGCTGGGTGCACACCCCAAGCGCCTGTGGGGGCCTGCACTCCCAGACAAGTATCCCTGCACTTAAGGTGAGCAACGTGAAATAGCACATACAGAACACCATGACAGGTCAAGAGAGAGAAGGAGAAAGGAAACAGATTTTTTCTTCTGTTTTTTGAACACAAGGCCACACATTTCCATTTTTGCACTGGGACCATGAATTATGTTGCTGTTCCCAATAATTGGTATAAGAGGAGCTGAGAGCACTGAGAAACAGAAAGTTTCTTGGAGTTGTCATCATCATTTATGTAACTATTAGTCACCAAACCTCTCACAGGCCCTAGGGACAAAATGACTAAAAAGACACAGTTCCTGATTTCAGTGAGTTTAGTGACTGGGTGAATCGAGTGGGCACATATGAAAACAGCCCTGGTATGAGGAAGTGGGCCCAGGGCTCTGTGGGAGAACGGGGAGGGCCCCAACCTGCCCTGGGGAGGGTAGAGTTGGCTTCTTAGAGAACATCTCCTCTAAGCAGAGTCCTGAGTTGAGGATCTTTAGAAGAGAAGAGAGCTGCTATTCCACAGTGGCAAGGAGTACACAGCCAGTTTGGAAGCTGCAGATCCTTCTATTAGCTGGAGTACAAGGAAGAGGAGTGCTAGAGGCAAAGGCTCGCGAGGGGCCTCTTCCTCAAGCTAAGGAGTTCCAGCTTTAGCTTAAAGACAACTGGGAGCCTTGGAAGGGCTTTAAACTGCACTGACCTACTTAGACCCAGCCTTAGAAAGATGGGGACAGTTCTGGGTGGGGGAACCCAAACTTGAAGTTTTTATTTCAATCCAAAATCCAAGCAAGAAGTGATGAGGACAGGAACCAAGATGGTGGAGGTGGGACTGGAGAGAATGGGCCCCTGCTGTGTGATCTTGAGAGAGGTGTAGGAGGTGGAATAGAAATAGCAAGACCTGGCAATATGTGTGCTGGGCTGAGGGTGATGGGCAAGGGTAAAGGGTGAGTCTCGTGTTTCTAGTTTGGGCCATTGGGAGAATAGTGTTGCAGACACTGCTCATAGAATAAAGTCACGGGATGAGTAAAGCAGGCAGTTGTCTAAGATAGTCCCCAAAAGTCACCTCCTGGTATTGATGCTCTTGTGTTTATGCTGCCTCTTGAAAGTACATGGACCTGGTGACTTACTTCCAAAGACTAGAATATGGCAAAGGTTATGAGATGTCACTGCCAAGACAAAGTTACAAAAGGCCAGGACTCTCATCTTGTTCTCACTGAGAGGGAAGTCATTTGACATGCACTTATCCTGTCTATGGGGAGCTCATATGGCAAGGAACCAAAGGAGGCCTCCAGTCAACAGCCTGTGGACACTGAATCCTGCCAACAACCACTGAGCAGCTTGCAAACAGACCCTCCCCAGCAAGCCTTACAGTGATGACAGCCCCAGCAAATACCTTGCAGTCTTAGGGGGAAACAGAGCAAGAGGACTCAACCAGGCCACACACAGGTTCGTGACCCACGGGAACTGTTGTGAAGTAATAAACACTGTGACTTTGAGCCCCTATGCTTTTTATTTGTTTGTTTGTTGATTTTTTTTTTTTTTTTTTGAGACAGAGTCTCACTTTGTTGCCCCTGGTATGGTCTCAAACTCATGAGCTCAAACAATCCGCCCACTTCAGCTTCCCAGAGTGCTAGGATCATAGGCGTGAGTCACTTGCCTGGCAAACCCACTATGTTTTGAGGTAAGTTGTTACACAGTAATAATCAATACAATAATCAAGACAGGGTTACATTCACAAAGAATAAGAGAAGATACATTTCAAGCACACTTGGAGAACTTCAGGAGCACTGATTTATAAACAATAGTTTTCCAAGTATAAATTATATTTATGTGTTCTTTGGACAGGCTCCTTGAGAACTTCTACTGGCTTAGACTTTGTGTGTATTCTGTACTTCTACTATAATACTTTTCAGACTGTGTGATGACATCTCTCTTTATATGTCTGTCTCCCCAATAATCTACAAGACCTTTGAAGACAAAAATCCTCTTCTATTCAATTTAACAGGCACTTAGCCTGACAAGTTGGGTCAGTGATGACCAAGGATTTCTCAGATGAGATTCCAGTTGTGAATATTTTCAAAATTCCCATCAAACTTTTGTTTGACTCAAAATTTCAATCATTAATCTAGTTCTACTCCCAAGAGAAATCTCAATATAAATTGAATTCTGGTAAACTGAGACTAGCAGAGGTAGAAAGATTAATAAGAAAATTTTTAGATTCTCCAGTGTTATTATTTGACATCTGTTACAAGTAGGTGAGTGTAATTTCTTTCTTTACTTGCCCAGGCGTGAATTGTTTAAAACATGGGTAGTTTAAAAATGCCTAGATATTTCAGAGGGAACTTGAAATTATGACGTGTACAAAAATATCTTTCTTCTTAATGCTACCAAAATTCCACAGATTCACGAATTCATTCATTTAACAAATGACTCCCCGCTTTGCCCTCTTGTGTGGCCCCTTGGGCAAACTCCTTCTCATCTCTGGACCTAGTATCTTCAATTGTAAACTAAGAGGAAGGGTGGTCATATTGAGCATTTTCTAATTCCTACTCCGACTCCTACTCAAGTTCTCTGAGTCCTATTAAATGTACTGGGGCTATTGTGCTCATTTAGACCTAGGACGGACCTGAGTATGAATCTCAGTTCTAATTTTCTTTCTTTCTTTTTTTTTTTTTTATTAAATCATAGCTGCGTACATTAATGCAATTATGGGGTACCATGTGCTGGTTTTATATACGATTTGAAATACTTTCATCATAAATTGTTTTGATTGGTGAGCCTCAGTGTTCCTAAACTTAAAAGGGGGACATGAGAAATGCAAATCATCTGACTAAAGTAATAAAAATTAAAAAGTAGCCATGACCAATATTTCAAGCACTAATGGGGAAATGCCAAAGAAAAATGTGAGACATTAGATCAACTTTCTGGAAATTTCCAGTCTGACTGGGGATACTATTATTTATGATAATCTTTTAAAACAGCCTCCATCCCCTGCTCAGGTAACTATTATCCAATCTTGACTAGCCATGCATTATTTCATTAGCATGAACATTTTCCCAATGCTTTTGAGGTTCAGCCAGCACACCCTTTCCTAACACTGAATTTTCTCAGCCTCAATACCTGCAGAAAGCAGTGGTTTCTCTTTTCATTTAGCTTACATTTGCTGCCCTGTAATTTGATTCTTCCTCTTCATTCCTGGACTGTTTCCTTTCTTCTCAAACAAGGGGCCTACTTCGGTTTTGACCAAGCCCTTCATCTTCCTGAATTTCTCAGCTAAATCATTTCTAACGCGTCCCTTTTTCCAACATAAATAGTTCTTGTTCGCTCATTGTCCCACCCTGCCTCACCTCTGGCTCCAATTAGAGCAATATTTATTTTTCCTTTTTAAGAATCTCTGTAGCCTCTACTCTTCGGAAATGAGGCAACCCAGCTCGTGTTAAAAGCCCTTTATTATGGTCACAGAAAATCTGCTCTGACAAGATCCAGCTCGACAAGATTGTGTTCCTGGAGATCCTTCCCTCATTTAGCTGTCATCTCACTTTCTAGGTCACATCATTTCCTAGTATCTAAAGTGTTGTCTGTTTATATATATTTTAAAGAAATGGAGGAATGGAATGTGGAGCGAGTGCCTTGTGCTGTTGGAATGTAGAAAAGTCTCTTCTAATTTCAACGAAGGGCACGCTGCCATTTTCTGAAGAAGGAAGAACAAACACACACATAACCTTTTTCCAAAGACTCAGTCTATTTTGATGGGGTTTATTTTAGTTCTTTCAGACTGTCAATAGCAACCCAGAGCCCAAATGTAGACTCAGATTCGCTGAATCTAGGGCATAGGTCAACCCTCAGGGAAGCAAGTGTGAATATTCCCTGGAATCTTCTGGAAACACAGCTTTGCGGACCAACTGTGGGGCCATGAAACTCCAGGACAGCCTGCAGGCCCTACCCTCTTTTTCTTTTTTTACTGAGTCTTACTTTATTGCCCTTGGTAGAGTGCGATGACATCAAAGCTCACAGAAACCTCCAACTCTTGGGCTTAAGCAATTCTCTTGCCTTAGTCTCCCAAGTAGCTGGGACTATAGGAACCCGCCACAACACCCAGCTATTTTTTTGTTGTTATTGATGTTGTTTAGCAGGCCCAGGTGGGGTTTGAATCCCTAGCCCTAGTGTATGTGGCTGGCGCTCTAGTCAGTGAGCTACAGGAGCTGAGCCAGGCCGGGCATTGTGGTTGGTGCTGATAGACCCAGCTACTTGGGAGGCTGAGACAAGAGAATCACTGAAACCCAAGGGTTTGAGGTTGCTGTGAGTTATGACGCCACAGCACTCTACCTAGGGCGACATAGTGAGACTCTATCTCAAAAACAAACAAACAAAAAAACCAGCTTGTTTTTTTGGTGGTCCCACCACACCCAGCCTGTCACCTCCCTTGAAACAGTAATGAAATCTACTTAATGGGTGCTTCCTGGCTACCAGCACTGTGCCAAGCATGTGACAAGTGCAATCACACATACTTTTCAATAGAAAGGGAGCTTCCACTATTACCACCCCACTGACACTGAGGAAACTGAGGCCCAGTGATTGTAAATAACTTGACTAGTGGCACACAGTGACTCAAGAGCAGAGCCAGAGTGTGAACTCAGAAGGTCTGGCTCAGAGCCCAGTCTCTCAGGTTGGCTTGGTTCATGGTATGGGTTGAACTGAGCACCCCCAAAATAGATATGCTGGAGTCCTAACCCCCAGACCTCAGAATCTGACCTTATTTAGAGACAGAGTCTTCACACAGGTAATCAGTTTAAAGTGAGGTCATTAAGAGGGGTTTTAACCCAACATGGCTGGTGTCCTTACAAAAAGGGAAATTTGGCCAGAGAGGCAGACACGCTCAGAGGGAAGGTGACGTGAAGGGGCATGGAAAAGAGGCCTGGAACACACCCTGCTCTCTCTCAGCCTTGGCCAACATCTTGACTTTGGACTTCTGGCCCCCAAACTGTGAGAGAACAAATTTGCGTTGTTTAACCCACCCAGTGTGTGGTACTTTGTCTCAGCAGCCCTAGGAGACAAATATGGTTGGTGATGCTCACTGTAAAGGCAAAGTTGCTCTCAGGTCAAAATTCATTTAGCGGCTCGGCGCCTGTGGCTCAATGAGCTAAGGCGCCAGCCACGTACACCTGAGCTGGCGGGTTCGAATCCAGCCAGGGCCCGCCAAACAACAATGACGGCTGCAACCAAAAAATGGCCGGGCATTGTGGCGGGTGCCTGTAGTCCCAGCTACTTGGGAGGCGGAGGCAGGATACTCGCTTGAGCCCAGGAATTGGAGGTTGCTGTGAGCTGTGATGCCACAGCACTCTATCCAGGGTGACAGCTTGAGGCTCTGTCTCCAAAAAAAAAAAATTCA
>CAUYRH010017912.1:0-17845 GCA_963574655.1 Perodicticus potto
TGAAAGATCTTTATAAAGAGAACTATGAAACTCTAAGAAAAGAAACAGCTGAAAATGTCAACAAATGGAAAACCATACCATGCTCATGGCTGGGAAGAATCAACATTGTTAAAATATCCATACTACCCAAAGCAATATACAATTTTAACGTAATTCCTATTAAAGCTCCATTGTCATACTTTAAAGACCTCGAAAAAATATACTTCCACTTTATATGGAATCAGAAAAAACCTCGAATAGCCAAGACATTACTCAGAAACAAACGCAAAGCAGGACAAATCACGCTACCAGACCTGAGACTGTACTATAAATCGATAGTGATCAAAACAGCATGGTGTTGGCACTAAAAGAGAGAGATAGATGTATGGAATAGAACAGAAAACCAAGAGATGAACCCAGCTACTTGCTGCTATTTGATCTTTGACAAGCCAATTAAAAACTCAGTGGGGAAAAGATTCCCTATTTAACAAGTGGTGCTGGGTGAACTGGCAGGCGACCTGTAGAAGACTGAAACTGGACCCACATTAACTAAGATAGACTCTCACTGGATCAAAGATTTAAACTTAAGACATGAAACTATAAAAAATATTAGAAGAAAGTGCAGTGGAAACTCTTGAAGGAATTGGCCTGGGTGAATTTTTTATGAGGAGGATTCCCCAGGCATTTGAAGCAGTATCAAAAATACACTACTGGGACCTGATCAAACTAAAATACTTCTGCACTGCTAAGAACACAGTAAGTGTAGCAGGCAGACAGCCCTCAGAATGGGAGAGAATATTTGCAGGTTATGCCTCAGACTTAGGTTCAATAACTAGAATCCACAGAGAACTCAAGCATAGTTTTCATTAGCAAGAAAAGGACAAGTGATCCCATCTCAGGGTGGGCAAAGGACTTGAAGAGAAACTTCTCTAAAGAAGACAGGCATATGGCCTACAGACACGTGAAAAAATGCTCACCATCCTTAATCATCAGAGAAATGCAAATCGAAACTACTTTGAGATATCATCTGATCCCAGTAAGATTAACCCACATAACAAAATCCCAAAACCAGAGATGCTGGCATGGATGTGGAGAAAAGGGACCACTTCTACATTGCTGGTGGGAATGCAAACTAATACATTCCTTTTGGAAGGATGTTTGGGGAATACTTAGAGATCTAAAAATAGATCTGCCATTTGATCCTATAATTCCTTTGTTAGGTATATACCCAGAAGACCAAAATCACATCATAATAACGTTATATGTACCAGAATGTTTATTGCAGCCCAATTCATAATTGGTAAGTCATGGAAGAAGCCCAAGTGCCCATCAACCCACAAATGGATTGATAAATTGTGGTACATGTATACCATGGAATACTATGCAGCCTTAAAGAAAGATGGAGACTTTACCTCTTTCATGTTTACATGGATGGAGCTGGCACATATTCTTCTTAGCAAAGTATCTCAAGAATGGAAGCAAAAGTATCCAGTGTTCTCAGCCCTACTATGAAGCTAATTTATAGCTTTCATATGAAGGCTAAAACCCAATTATAGCACAAGAATACGGGGAAAATGGCAAGGGAGGGGCGGGGAGGATGGGTGGAGAGAGGGTAATTGGTGGGATCACACCTACAGTGCATCTTAGAAGGATACTGGTGAAACTTACTAAATGTAGAATACCAATGTCTTCATACAGTGATTAAGAAAATGCCATGAAGGCTATGTTTAACAGTTCGATGAAAATATTTCTGATTGTATATGAAGTCAGCACATTGTACTCCATGATTGCACTAATCTACACAATTATGATTTAAATACAATTAAAAAAAAGAAGAAGTCTTAAGTTTGTTTCCCTTTGGTAGCATAGCTTTAAAATAGGTAAGGCAAAACTGACATAATTTCAGGTCTACAATCAGTGACAGTTGTTGAATGACTTCTCTGTGAGTAACTCGTGATGGATCACAGAGAAATTACAAAGATAAAATGATTTGAATAGCTACAGTTTTGTTTGAGCTTGTGTTCGTAAAGAACCCTACCTTTAGTAAGTAGATAAATTCTTCAAAATAGAAGAGATACTCAAAATTTGTCCACACATACACTAAGCCACAAAGAAAATACCAATAAATACCAAACTTAGACTGTATTCTTTAATAACTCGAGGAATTAAAAACCAAATTTTTAATATCATGTATTTTAGAAATTTGAATTCAGAATAACTTGCAGGTCAATAAGAAGTCATAATGGAATTAAGAGAACTTCTAGAAAAGGTTGTCAAAAGTTTTAGAATAAGCAATCAAGTGAGAAAAATCAGAAGAGCATAAAAGAACAGGATGATAAAGAATAGAAAAAGCCCAAAACAAGAAATGCAGTTGTGATGATACAAAAGTTCAGAAGTTCTTTATAAACATAAGAATGTGATTTGCAAGGATGAGAAAGAAGATGAAAATAACATTAGGAATGAAAAGGAGGTTCCACCTACAGGTACAAGTATTTTTAAAAAGTGAGACCACAAACAACTGTGTGTCAACAAGTGCAAGATGTTATAGGAAGTCCTCAGTATTGTTGATAGGTTTTGGAAACTGGAAGTTGAAGCAAAACAATATACAGCAAGTCCTCAAATAATGTCATTTCCTTTGGTATCAATTTGTTATAACATTGATGGAAAAAACAAATTGGTTTCATTATATGTTGTTTGGCTTAAAGTCAGTTTCCAAGAACTTACTGATGATAATCAGCAGGGGCTTTCTGTAAAATACTTAGAATACAAGCTCTTTACTAGAAATATCCAGATTTACCTAGATTGGCTCAGGAACAGTAGGAAACCATTAAAGAAACTACTAAGTTAACAATCTAATGTGGATGTCCAAACTTTTAAAAATTTTTTCCAGCCACACATTGAAAAAGAGTTGTCTTCGGCCACACATTAAATATACACATACCAGTGAAAGCTGATGAGCAAAATAAAGTCTGTGTATAATTTTCACAATATCTAACCCATAGATAAGCAAAACAGTCCTCAAGTAGTCTACATATGGTCCATGGGTCCTGGGTTGGACACTCCTAGTCCCTTCCACTGTCCCACTCTCTCATTCCAGGCCTAAAGAGTTCAGGAAGTGCTAAAAGTTCAAAGGAATTATTATTGAAATTTTATGTTAGTATTTCCAGAGAAAAGAAATAGAGGGACTAGATTGGTATTCTAATTTGTTTGTTTTCATTTTCAAATTATTGTGAAAAGTTTCAAATTCATATTACAAATAGGATAGTATAATAATTCTCCTGAACCTTTCATCAGTAACCTAGCATTAATAATTAGAATATTTGGTCATTTATGTTTCATCTCTTAGTTCTCAGCACTGCTTTTTTTGTTAGTTTTATTTGTTATTTTTCAGATCTTTTAAAGCAAATCCAAGCCTTGCTGAACTTGTTTATGAGTTCCCATAGGTATTTTTTTCCTGCACACTGGATCACACCATCTATGAACATAGTTTTACTTCTTTCCAATCTATATGTGTTCTATCTTTTTTGTGCTGTCTAGAACTTGTACTACAATGGAATATGTGAGTGCTAAGAATGAATATTCTTGCTTCATTTCTGGGGTTTTGGGACTGTTTTTCTGGAATGACCATCATAGCTGTCATTGTGCATGGTCTGACAATGAAGTTCATGAACTCATACTAGAAAAAGTGCTTTGAAATATGGATATTAGGCACTTGCATTGGTGCATAGCTTCCCAAGGGGAGTACTTCAAAGGTTATGATAGTGATATTAGCAATGAGGTATGTAGCACTTTTTCTAGAATGAGTTTGTGAACTTAATTGTCTAACTTTTGTATATACAGAATTTCTATTTCTTCTATTGTCAGTTATAATTTATATTTTCTTAGGAATTTTTTCGTTTTGTCTAAATTTCCTAATTTGTTGGTGTTGAATTTTTCAGAGTACATAGTGCATCTTTATAATTCTTCAGTTTCTGATAGGTAGGTAGTGATGTCTCATTTTATTTTATTTCTGGTATTGGTAATTTGTGCATTATTCTCTTTTTTGGTCAGTCCACCTAAGGGAACATCAGTTTTGTTGATCTTCTCTAAGAATTATCTTTTGATTTTATGGATTTTTCTGTTGTTGCTGCCGTTGACTAGATTTCTACTTGGATCTTAATTCCTTCCATCTGGTTGCTTTGGACTTAATTTGCTTTTTTGTTTCTTATTTTTTGAAGTTGGGAGCTTAGATTATTGGCTTTTTATGACATAGGTGTTTAAAGCTATAAAATTTCCTCTAAGCACTACATTGGCTGCATCCCATAAATTTTCATGTGTTGTTTTCATTTTCATTCAGTTCCAAACACTTTCTAATTTCCCTTGGATGTTTTTTTTGTAGCTCATGGGGTTTTTTTGTTGTTGTTTGTTTCTTAAGGAGTATATTATTTAATTTCTAAATTTTGGAGAGTTCCCCAAATTATTGATTTCTAATTTAACACACTTCTCTTCTTCTTAATTTTTGATACTTTGACTATTGTGTGTGTAGGTAAGGACCTTTTTGTCTGGAATTCTATTTATCGAGACTTATTTTATAGTCTGTTGGTCTATTGTGGTAAATGCTCTAAATGTACTCGAATGTGTATTTTGTTGTTAGATAAGAGTGTTTGGTAAATGTGAGATAGGGTGAGTTGATTAACAGTGTTCAATTTTCTATATTATTGCTAACTTTCTGTTTGATTCTGTTTGGTTATTGATAGTGGGATATTAGAATCTCTCACTATAAATGCAGAATTGTCTATTTCTCTTTTAATTTTTACCAGTTTTTGCTTCATGCATTTTGAAGCTCTTTTAGGTATATACTATAGTCATAGTTTTTTAATGAAATATTGACCCTTTTAATTTTGTGTCTTTTTCTATAGTAATATTTAATGTTTCTTGGCTAAAGTACTTTGTTGTTTGTTTTGTTTTTCGAGACCGAGTCTCACTTTCTCTCTTGCTCAGGCTGGTCTCAAACTTCCGACCTCAAATGATTCTCTCTCCTGCCTTGGCCTCCCAGAATGCTAGGATTATGGGCGTGAATCACTGTACTTTGCCTGTTTTGGTTTTCTTGACCAAGCTAAGGTATAGTGTCAAGATCATAGCTCACTGCAGCCCCAACCTCCTAGGCTTAAGCAGTTCCCCTCCTCAGCTTCCCTAGTAGCTGGGATTACAGGCATGTGCCACTTCAGCCCGCTAATTTTTTAATTTTTGTAGTGATGAGGTTTTGCTATTTTGCCCAACCTGGTCTCAAACTCCCAGCCTTAAGCTAGCCTCCCGCCTTAAGCTAGCCTCCCAGTGTGCTGAGATTACAGGCATGACCCACTGCTAAAAGTTTTTTGTCTGATATGAATATAGTCACTTTCTATGGCTACTGTTTACATGGTATATGTTTTTCTATTCTTTTACTTTTAACTTTTTTGCCTTTGGATCTAAAGTGTATCTCTTGCAGACAGCATATGGTTGCTTTTTAAAATTGCCAGATAATTTCTGCTTTTTGTTAGGAGTGATTGGTTCTCTCATATTTAATGTTATTATTGATACAGTTGGGTTATTTTGTCAGCTGTTCATTTTCTGTTTATCTCTTACCAATTTTGTTTGTTTTTCCTTTTCTGCCTCTTATATTAAATCTTTTGGGGGAGAGTTTTATACCATATTAATTTCTCATTTAAAAGTTAATCTTTGAATTATTTTCTTCTCAGGATTATAATATGCATTTTAAATTATCACAGTATTCCAGAGAACTTTCATAGTATGGTGGTTATCATGTTCGCTTCACACAATCTACTTCAAGTTAGTATATCTTAATTCTGCTAAGTCTATAACCTATACTTCGATATAGTTCCATTCTCCTCCCTGTTTTTGTTATTTTAGTCATATATATCTAAATGTTAAATATGTATAGTGTAATTGTTGCTTTGTGTGAGCTTATGTCCTTTAAAGAAATTAAGAGAAGAAAGAAGAATCAGTAATCAAATAGGCTTTCATATTAACTCACACATTTAACATTTCCAGGGCTTTCCTCACCCTCCTGGGGTTTTGCATTACCATCAGTGGAGTCCTTTCAGCCTGTAGGATTCTGTTTTCATGTTTTTCATCAGGCAGCTGTGCTGGCAGTGGATTTTGTCAGCATCATTTATTTAGGAATGTCTTTATTTTGCTTTCATTTTTGAAGGATAGTTGTGCTGCATATAGAATTCTTGGTTGTTTTCCTTTTGGTACTTTGAATGTGTCATTCTTCTGCTTTCTGGCCTCCATTGTTTCTAATGAAAAGTCAACCATTAATTGTATATACATTGTTCCTTTGTGCATTTTGAATTATTATTTTTCTTGCTGAATTTAAGATTTTGTCTTTAGCTTCTAGCAGTTTAACTAGTGTATGTCTAAGAATCTCTTCATTTTTATATTTCTTGGGCTTCCTTGAGCTTTGTGGACCTATAAATAATTTTTTCATCATATTTGAAATATTTTTAGCCATTATGTCTTGAAATAGTTTTTCTGCCCCTTCTCTGCCTTTCCTCTTCTGTTTGGTACTCCCTTTACAGTTAGGTAATTAGTATAAAATGTATGATTTTCTAAAGTAATAAGTTTGACAGTTAATATTGTGACATATTTGTCACTTGACAGATATTTCACTTTGACATGAGCTTTATTTTTATTGTGAAGGTACATCCTCAGTCTTGTGATTTTGGTTTGTGATTATCATTGAAATTTTTATTTTTATTTTTTACACATACATGTGTTTATTAAGTTTCCACTGTTGCCTTCACAGAATTAAAAAGGCTTAAAATTTAATAACAATAACAATGTTTAAGATAAGGACTAGAAACAAAAACCTCGTGAAGAATGAATAAAGATAAATACATTCAGAAAAGAAATCAGATGATTGCTGCATCAAAATATTAAGCAATAGGCTTGGCGCCTGTGGCTCAACAGGCTAGAGCGCCAGCCACGTACACCTGAGCTGGCGGGTTCGAATCCAGCCCGGGACCGCCAAACAACAATGACGGCTGCAACCAGGAAATGGCTGGGCATTGTGGCAGGCACCTGTAGTCCCAGCTACTTGGGAGGCGGAGGCAGGAGACTCGCTTGGGCCCGGGAATTGGAGGTTGCTGTGAGCTGTGATGCCATAGCACTCTATCCAGGGTGACAGCTTGAGGCTCTGTCTCAAAAAAAAAAATATTAAGCAATAATAATAATAATGCAAAGAAAGTAACATTCACATTATCAGATAAGAGTATGTCTATTATAGAATGCTTTGACTCTGAGGCTCAGTATGGAGTCATCAGTTACCTTCTTCTTCTAAAGACTCAAAAAATAGACAACTAATATTTATAAATAAAAGATAATTTCAAAAAACAGATCATGCCAAATCTTATAGACAATAGAAAAAGAAGAAATACTTCAAAATCATTCTACTTAATTGGGATACACCTGATATTAAAATTGGATATTGAAATTTTTTTAAACAACAGTTTTCGTGAAACCATGCCTAAGTCAAAAATGTGTGTTATTTTCAAATACGAGTTTCGTCATGGAACCAATGCAGCACAGATGACTCAAAGTATCAACAAAGTGTTTGGGAAGGATGTGGCTAATGAACACATGATACATCGATGGTTTGGGAAGTTCCATTCTGGTGATTTTAATCTTGAAAATGAGCCACCTAGGTGACCTGAGACCAGTGTGGATAATGATGAGCTGAAAGCTATAATGGAATTGAATCCATCTCAACTTACATGACAATTAGCAAGGTTTGATGTTGCTAGTCTAACAGTATTGGACCGTTCGAAACAAATTGGGAAGGTAAAAAATCTGGATAGATGGATTCTGGCTAAATTAAATGAGTGAGGGAAGAGAAATGATCTTGAATCTTGCCTCTCTTTGCTATTATGACATATAGATGAAACACCATTTCTATACCATATTGTTACATTTGATGAAAGATAGATTCTTTGTTTGTTTGTTTGTTTGTTTGTTTAATAATCGCAAGCACTTAGCACAATGTTTGGATAAAGAGAAGTGCCAAAACTGCATATTCATCAAAAAAAGCTAACAAGTCTGTTTGGTGGATTACAGCAGATGTCTACTGCAACCAGTTGAACCAAATGATGAGGATGCTTATGGTTAAACAGCCAAGATTGGTCAAATAGCCATCGGCCAGTCCTCTTGCAAGATGCTCAACCACAAGTCCCCCCAAACAACTCTGCTCAAACTACAGAAGCTGGACTTGAAAACTCTTTCATCCACTGTATTCACCAGTTCTTCCATCATACTTCTTCTAGGCTTTGGACCACTTCTTGCAAGGAAACCTATCAATTTTCAAGAAGCTATGGAAAATGTCTTTTGTGATTTCATCACCACTTACTCTCCAGGCTTTGCTGCTGGTGTAAAATAGCTACCATTAAGATGGCAAGACTGTGTCAATAGTTTAGGCACATACTTTGATTAATTGTACTGCTGCTTGTTTGAGATATAATAACTCAAAATTGGATATTTCATATTTAATGATCTAATGTGTCTGTAGTTTTCTTATGCCTTGCTCTCTGAGGCTTTGCTTTTCTTAAGTCATTTTTCTGTCTTTAGCTTGGATGATTCTTTTGATCTCTCAAATACACTATTCTTCCGCTACGTCAAATCTATTGAGTCCATCTGGTGAATGATTTCTACAATTACTGGATTTTTCAACTCTTGAATATTATTTTGACAGATTTTGTTTCTTTGTGGATATTGCCTACTTGAGTCATTGTCATCATGTTTTCCTTTATTCGTTTAAACATGACTTTTTCAGTCATTCGAACACATTTATAATAGTTGCATGAAATCTTTTCCTGGTAAATCCAAATTCTGGGTAAACTCATTTTCCCCTGACTGTTTTTATTCAAATTTGGCTCATACTTTCCTTGTGGTTTTGTTTTCAGAGTTTTAATTTTTTTTCCTGAGGTTTTTTATTTTTGGAGTGTGTGCTTGTGATTTACTTGGTTGGATGTAATCTGAGGAATCTTGTTACCCCTACATTGTGTGACTAGTAATTTTTTTTTTCCTGCTCATCTACCCATACACTCCCAGTTCTTACCTTAATTTTTAAGCCTTACTTTACAGGGGTCATACCTGTGTCTCCATGGTGTATTTGTAAGCCATATCTTAGTCCGAGGTTATGAACAAACATCTTGAGCTCATAAAGCTTCCACCTGTGCTGTTGGATTTGTGTTTGGTTTGAGTTTGCATGGCTTTCAAGGCCATCTCAGGCTTTTCTCCCTGCTGGGCCCCTTGTTTGTCCATTGTGTGCACAGAGGCCCCACATAGGCAGGGACATGTGTAATGTTCAAAAATGCCTGAGTGGCTGTTTCATTTCCAGGATCTCTCTTTAAATTTTTGCCTGTTCATTGAAGTGGTCACTGCTGACTCCTACTGTTCATATCCAGCATTCAGCAATTGTTCTTAAATACAGAGGGTGCCAAAAAAAAAAAAAAAGTATACGCAGTTTAAGAAAGGAAAAAACTATTAAATTTATGTGACTCATTTTACATTTGACTTCTGCAATTATAAGAGGTGTTCAATGTGGCTTGTGTTCATCTTTTTTATCTGTATATATTGAATATTGCCATTTTAATACATATATATACTTTTTTCCTTTCTCAAAATGTTTATACATTTTTTTTGACACCCTCTGTATGGGCTTCTTAACCTGTTGTTTGTCTTTGATGGCTTTCCAGAAATGATTGTTTTTGACAATTTTTCCAAGTTTTATGGTTTTGTTTCCAGTGGAAAGGATTTGTCACCGTCTTCACTCCTCTACAGCTGTAAGTTCCACTCTTCCAGGTCTGATCCTAACCTATTAAGAACATCTGGCATGATTGATTGTCCCCTCTTTTAAACACTGTGATTTTGGGTTACCACCTTCTTGGTTCCCTTCTACTATCACTCCTCATTTCTTCTCTGTGGTTCCTATGGATCTTCTCTTCTGTTTTCTGAATGTTTAAGTGCTTCAGGGTCCATTCCTCAAACTCCTTTTTTCTTTGTCCTTGTGTACTTTTTTCATGATCTTTTCGATTTAATGAGTTTTAATGCTGACACATTCTGTTTTCTATCTTTACCTTGAATTTCAGATAGGGGAGTCAAATGGCCTACCCTCTTAATCTGCTTAAAATCAAATTATAAATCTTCCCAGTTACTGAGTAGCTTCGATTTGTTTTCTTTCTTATCTTGCAAGTAGTTCATCAGGATCTTTTATTTGACTCTTTTCAAAAGATTCCACATCTAATTACTTCTCACTATTTCTGCCATATCACCACTCTTCTCTTGCTAGGATTGGTACATAGCCTACCAGCTGTTTTTCCTGCTTCCATAGTTGCTTCTCCCACAATCCACTCCCAACAAAAGTAGCCGGAGTGTCCTTCTGGAATGTAAAATAGAGAGCATTCTTCTACCCCAAATCTTTCCATGGCTTCCATCTTAATCAGAGCAAACCCTGAATACAGTATGGCTACAGGGCACTAAGTAATCCCAACTTAGCCCCACTATCCCCTTCACCCCTCTTCTGACCTAGGCTTTCTCCATCTTCTGTTCATTCCACCTGAACCTCACTGGCCTTCTTGCTGCTCCTCAGACACCCTTGGTACACTTTTGGCTATACCTCCAATGGTTTTGCATCACCTGTGTGAATGTTCTTTCTCACATTTCTACGAAACTCACTGCCTCCTGGGCAGTCTCTCTGCCACTAGCCTGTCCTCTTCCTGAGGATTTTCTCATCTAACTGATAATATATCTAATTAATATATTACATTTATTTATTTTGTCTGATTCCTCACTTAATGTAACTTTGAGGATAAAAGGGAGAAATACTGTTTTTGTCCTCTCACGTACCAGTTGAGCATCCCTTATCTCAAATGCTTGGGTCTGGAAGTGTTTTGGATTTTGGAATAGGGGAGTGGAAATATTTGCATATACATAATGAGATATTTTGAGGATAGGACCCAAGTCTAAATATGAATTCATTTATGTTTCACATATACTTTATACACATAGCCTGAAGGTAATTTTATACAGTAATTTTTTTGAGACAAGGTCTCACTCTGTTACCGTGGCTAGAGTGCAGTGGTGTCATCATAGCTCACTGCAACCTCAAACTCCTGGGCTCAAGGGATCCTCCTGCTTCAGCCTCCTGAGTAGCTGGGAGTATAGGTGTGCACCACCAAGCCCAGCCAATTTTTCTATTTTTTGTAGAGACAAGGTATTGCCCTTGCTTAGGCTCAAACACCTGACTTCAAACGATTCTCAAACACCTGACTTCAAGCGATTCTCCCACCTTGGCCTTTCTGTGTGCTAGGATTACAGGTGTGAGCCATGGTGCCTGACCTACCGTAATTTTAAATAATTTTGTACATGAAACAGTTTTAACTGCGACCTGTCATATGAGGTCAGGGGTGGAATTTTCTTTTCGTGGAGTCATATTGGCTCAAAAAGTTTTGGATTTTGGAGCATTTTGGATCTAGTTTTCAGATTTGGGTTGTGAAATCTCTATTAGATCCTCAGCAAGAGAAAGATGCCTGATGTGTTGATATTGATGGAATGAAGGACTGAGTATGGTTAACAGAATTGTACTTTAGAATTGTACCTGCTTTGAGGCCTCCAACCAGACTGCAGAGTCTTAGCATTAGAAGCTCTTAAAAGCAAATTTTCAAGCTAATTTGTTAGACTTTGAGTCTGCAGATAGTGGCTGCCCGTTCCACTGTTTTTTCTCTAGCTTTGGGGGATTTTATGTAAAAATTCTATTTGGCAGTGTTCCCTCTCCCCTACACAGTTTCCACTAGATGAGCTTTGGAAAAAATATAAAGGACTACTTTCTCACAAAGTCCCTCAGTGTCCTTGGTCTGGGTCACACCCATCTCACAACTGAAGGAACCTGAATCCCATTGTTCTTCTGCACTGGCCATTGGTATTCCTCATTGGCTTTGTGATAGTTGTGCTGTTAAGAGCCTGCATTATGATGTTGGAGGATGTTCTGGCCTCCATAGCATCATCTGAGATCTTTGTGTAGGAGTTGAGATTTTGGTTTCTGGCTAACACAATTATATTCTGGTTCCTAAATGCTTTGTTTGTGATTGGTCTGAGTATGTGTGTGCAAGTATATCTATCTAGTGTAGTTTGAATAGTCCTTTGTGGGCTAGAAAGAATAACTTGGCTGCATTTTACCCTGGAGTGGGTTTTATTCCTCTGGTGAGTATTCTCAATCTTGTTAGCTGTAGACGTTGTTTTAGAACACAGAGGTGCCCTCTCCATGAGTCATAAGTGAAATCTGTTGCAAGCATTACTTTCACCAAGAGCCTACTATATTAATTTAATTCAGATTTGCTGTGTCTTGGCATTTGCTTTTTTTTTTTTTTGTGGAACGTTAGATTTAAAAATCAATATTTTGGCAAGGTTGTTATAATTTAAGATACATGGAGGCTTGCCTATAACACTGTAGTTTCTTTTCTTTTTTTTTTTTAACACTGTCGTTTCTAACTTTGCTGTTTTGTTATGAAAATAGACAGAAAATTCCCAGCCTCAGAAATCCTAGTTTATTCATTTCGAGTTCCTGGACAGTTTCAGCTTTGTCTCTATCCATTTAGTAAAGCCAAACAGTAAAGCATAGTGGCAATGATTCAGATTCAGAACAGGAATTTCTTTATGATTTCTTCAAGCTTTCCATTTAGCGTTTTTGGTTTTCAAGGAGAAATAACAAATGCTTTATTCTCTTTTGAGGTATCTGAAGAATAATACAGTTGTTTTGAAAAATGTTTTTATGTTTTTTCTCAGTTGTAGCAGCTGTGTGGGGAAAGTTCTGATTCACCCTGTTTCTACAGTATATGTAGATAGATGTGATTCAGTTTGTGATTTATTTGTCAAGTATACAACAGGCAAGTGGTTTTAGTGGTACCAGACACCACTCTACTCTCACTCAGAACAAACACCAGATATAGGACTTGCTGGTAAAATTCCTACATTGCTTAACCTTTTAAAAAATACAGTCCACTTTTATTTGAGTAAGCCATCTAAGAAAAGAATGAGTTGGTATGGTAATGGATATTATGACTTTAACAATAGGGATTCATTTGATCTTTATGCATATGAAATTCATCATCTCATATTGGGGGAGGAAGAGGATAACAGTATTTATTGTAGTCTCCATAGACTTTCTCATGTACGCACTGAGTCATTTAGTTGTTGTAGTGTCTGTGAAGGAGGGGAAGAAGGGATAATGGGGATAATGACGGTACTGATCCGTGCATTTTTCATGGGGTAGATGGAAATCCACCTTTGCTAATAACCTAAATTGTATAGCATTTCTCCCTCGTGTTAGAAAGTTTACTTGTTAGTGCTTTGGAAACATGACTGTTGAAAATTCCTATGCCTTAATTCTACTAAGCTGCTTTAAGAATAAATGCGTGTAATAATAAACAGCATTCTATCATTATTGAAGGAATTCAAAGATGAAATTTAGTGTACGGTGGTGGTGTGCTTTACTGTGAACAAGGCTCTGAGAGCCTGGTTTTAAAGCACAGGGCCAGGGACATTCCACAGGGGACACAGCCACATACATTCCACCTCCTCTCATCTGTTGCTCTTTTCACTCCCCTCTTTTACTGGTTTGTACACATGCACCTGTCTTTTATGCACTCATTCAGTTATTTCCTTAGGTTTATTCCTTAGCTAATATACTAAATAATGGAGTAAGATTATTTTAAAGCCATTTGATGCTCATTGTTCAGTTGCCCTCTGTGAAATTCTCCGTTCACATGCTCTCAGTAGTTAAGGAAGAAGTTTCTTCACACCCTCCAAAGCCTTACACACAGAAAATGGTACCTTCCTTTGGTGAGGTTAAATGTTATTCACATGTTTATTGGAAGTTGTGTTTTCATTAACGAATTGCTTACTCAGAATTTGTTGTGCACTCTTGTGTTGGCCTTACTGATTTGAAAGAGCTTTTTATTCAGTAAGATTAATTGCCTCTTTTATTCGTAGCCTGTCAGCTTTATTTTATGGTTTGTTTTTTTTTTTTAGTACTCATGCACATGTTTTAAATGTTTCTGTTTAGCCTTGGCTTTATGGTTGGCAAGGCCTTGCCCTTGCGCAGCAGGTACCTGGTGAATGTACTCCTCATGGGAAGCTGTGAGCCCATAGATCTCTGAAAGCCCAGCAGTGGTTTTAGACGTTTCTGGCAAGAAGTCTCTCTTCAGTACATGACCGATTCTAGACTAAGACCACCTAAGTTCTTTTCTGCTGAATTTGTTAGATGAGATATGGTTGTGTACACTAAATGCATAGATCTTAAGTGTACAGTTGGATGAGTTTGGCAAACGTATGCACCTGTGTAACCACTGTCATGATACATAAGAATGTTTCCATCGTCTATAAAGTTTCTTTATTCCCCCACAGCCCCCAACCCCTAAACAACCGCTCTTCTAATTTCTCTTCCCACACATGTGTTTTGCCTTTTCTAGAGTTGATAAAAATGTGTTCATCTGCATCACATTTCATTTGCATGGGGACTTTTAGATTCATCTGCATCATTGGACGACTGTCAGCATTCTATTGTGTGAATATTTCTCTGTTTATTCACTTTGCTGTTGATGGGTACCTGGGCTGATTCTGCTTCTGGCTGTTATGAATAAAGCTGCTGGGAACATTCTTACACAGATCTTTTGTGGATATGTGTTCTTAATTCCCTCAGGTAAAATACCTAGCAGTAGAATTCCTGGGGCAAATGTTTTCTTAAGGAACTGTCACACTGTTTTCCAAAGGGGTTGTGCCATTTTTAGTCTCTCTAGCAGTGTCTGAGAGTGCCTGTTGTCTGAAGTCCTTAGCAACATTGACTGTTGTCTTTTTATTATTATTATTATTATTATTTATTAAATCATAACTTTGTACTTTCATGCATTTATGGGGTTCAGTGTACTGCTTTGATATACAATGTGAAATGCTTACATTGAACTAAGTAACACATCCAGCACTGTTATATTGATTTCTTAATAATTTTGAAATGGACCACTGCATCATGCACTTAGGTGAGGTACTCCCAAATACCCTCCCTCCTCCCAAGTTCACCTCCCTTCCTTTCTCTCTCCTCTTCCTTTCTACTTTCTGGACTATACTTATGTTTTGCCATTCAAATGAGTGTGTAGGTGATTATATATTGATTTCATTGTAGTATTGAGTACATTGGAGATTTTTTCTTTCCCATTCTTGAAATACTTTACTAAGAAGAATATGTTCTAGCTCTATCCAGGTAAACATAAAAGATGTGACGTCTCCATCTTTTTTACAGCTGCATAGTATTCCATGGTGTACATATACAACAATTTGTTAATCCACTCATGGGTCAATGAGCACTTGGGCTGTTGCCGTGTTCTGGCTAGTATGACTTGGGTTGCAGTAAACATTCTGATGCAAATGTCTTTGTTGTCAAATAACTTTTGGTCATCTGGGTATATACCCAGTAGAAGAATTGCAGGATCGAACAATAGGTATACTTTTAGTTCCTTGAGTGTTCTCCAAACTTCTTTCCAAAAAGGTCGTATTAGCTTGCATTCCCATGAGCATTGTAGAAGCATTCCCTTCTCTCCACATCCACACCAACATCTGTAGTTTTGGAATTTTGTGATGTGGGCTAATCTTACTGGAGTTAGATGATATCTCAAAGTGGTTTTGATTTGCATTTCTCTGATGATTAAGGAAGATGAGCATTTTTTCATGTGTTTGTAAGCCATGCGCCTGTCCTCATCAGAGAAGTTTCTGTTTAAGTGTCTTGCCCACATATAAATGGGGTTATTTATTCTTTTCTTATTGATTAGTTTGAGTTCTCTGTAGATTCTAGTTATCAGACCTTTGTCGGAAGCATAACTTGCAAAAATCTTCTCCCATTCTAAAGGTTGTCTGTTTGCTTTACTTAGTGTGCTCTTGGTTGTGCAAAAGCTTTTTAGTTTGATTAGATCCCCGTAATGTATTTTTGGTGTTGCTTCAATTGCCTGGTGGGTCCTCCTCATAAGATATTCTCCCAGGCCACTTTCTTCAAGTGTTTTCCTGCACTCTCTTCTAGTATTTTTATAGTTTCATGTCTTAAGTTTAAATCTTTTATCCAGTGAGAATAATTTTTGTCTTCTACAGGTCGCCAGCCAGTTCACCTAGCACCATTTGTTAAATAGGGAGTCTTCCCCCACTGAATATTTTTGATAGGCTTCTTGAAGATCAAATGATGATAAATAGCTGGGTTCATCTCTTGGTTCTCTAATTCTGGATTTCTAGACATGGCATTGTTATTGGTGTGTAATTCCCCTATAGTCAGAGAATATAATGTGTAAGATATTCAACATTTAAAATTTTTATTGAAGTTTATTTTATGGCTTAACAAGTGGTCTGTCATTGTGAATATCACAGTACATTTTTATATTCTGTGGTTGATGGAAATAATATTTTGTAAACATCAATTAGGTTGAGGTGAGTAAAAGTGCTATTAAAATCTTTATTGATCTTCAATCAATTACTGAAAGAAGGATGTTAAAATTTTCAACTGAGATTATGGAATACTCTCCCTTCTCCTTTAGTTCTGTCAGTTTTTCTTCATGTATCCTTGAAGCTCTTTTATTAGGCAAATATGTGTTTAGGATTGTTAGAGCATTTTGACAAATTGGTCTTCTTATAAAGAAATGTTCCTCTTTGTGTCTGATAGTGTTTTGTTTTTTAAGTTTGCTTTGGTAAATAGCTCTTTACAAAATTAAAATTTTATGAGAAATCTCTTGACATCGAAAAGTAATTAATTGTATTTTCATTTCTTTTGTTATAGAGCAGTTTTAAGTTCTCATCAAAATTGGGCTGAAAAATACAGAGATTTCTTGTATTCTTCCTGCCCATACACACATAACAGCCTCTTCCATTATTGGCATTCTCCACCAGAGAGGGAGAGTTTGTTATAGTTGATGCTGACCCTACATTGACACATCCTTATCCCCTGAAGTCCATAGTTGATTCTTGATGTTATGTATTCTATAAGTTTGGACAAATGTATAATGACATGTTTCATCATGGGAGTATCAAATAGAATAGTTTCATTGCTATAAAAATCCTCTGTGCTCTGCCAGTTCATTCCCTCTGCCCCTCTTAACTTTTGGCAATCACTAATTTTATTGTCGCCATAGTTTTGCCTTTTCCTGAATGTTATATAGTTTAGATCTTACAGCATATAGGCTTTTTCTTTTACTTAGCAATATAAACTTAAAATTCCCCTGTGTCTTTTGTAGCTTACTAGTTAATTTCTTTTTGGTGCTGAATTATATTTCATTGTCTGGATGTACCATAATTTATATATTCATTCATATACCAAAGGTCATCTTGGCTACTTCTCAGCATTTGGCTGTTATGAATAAAAGCTGCTATAAATATCCATGTTGCAGACTTTTATTGTTTTTAACAATATGTATGGTTTGGGTAACAGTCCCTTATCAGATATATCTTTTGCATATGTTTTCAGCTAGTTGGTGTTTGTCTCCTCATTCTCTTGCACTGCTTTCTTTTAAATAATCATTTACATATTTATTTTATTATTATTTAGTATTTTTATAATTCTTTTATTTCTGACCTATTTGTGTTTTTACTGTTGCAACATTTATAGATAGCATATACGTGGGTTCTGGTTTTTCTTTTCTTTTTTTTTTTTTTTTTTTTTTTAAGGCAGAGCCTCAAGCTGTCACCCTGGATAGAGAGCTGTGGCATCACAGCTCACAGCAACCTCCAATTCCTGGGCTCAAGCGAGTCTCTTGCCTCCGCCTCCCAAGTAGCTGGGACTACAGGTGCCCGCCACAATGCCCGGCCA